>UZAN01045080.1:15376-31931 GCA_900618425.1 Echinostoma caproni
CCTATCCTTCATTGGGAAACCCAGAATCGGTTTATCTGTGGATACACGCCATAACTCTGTCTCGTGTAGTGCTCTACTAACTTAATCGGATAGCTTCTTAATTAATTTCCTTATTCGTTCCAGCATTTGCACAGACAGAACAGACTATTACCTGCTCCTGTTTTCTTCAGTCCTTCTTCGTGTATTACTATCACCTGCTCGAGCAATCCTTCTGGGTAGCCCTTTTACTGAAAAACGGCCTATGATTCAACTTCTCCTATCAGTGGTGTCCGTGGTCCCGAGAATAAAAACTTGCGAGAGCTTAACCTCTCTTGGTTCACGTCATCCACTTCATCATGTGGTGATCCACTTGAATGTTTGTCACTGATAGACTTCACGACAAAACATGCACACACAGTAGAAGCCAGGTCAGAACCACTAGGGCTAAAACTTTCCACTGTTTTTATCCTTTTGTTATTGAAGCAAAGTTTTATATAATGGCATAATTAGCAGGAAGTTAACAATTAAAACAAAATCTTCCAACAAATGAAGATCACAGGGTATAACGTACAAACTCAGGTACTTCGTGGCTAGCCCAAGGTAGTAAGGTCGTACTTGTTCTAAAAGTATCACTGTTCTTTCTTGTTCGATCTTCAATAGCTGTGGACTGCCTCACATTCACTTCTTTCTTTGAATGAGTTGTTCTCTGGTTTGATATAAGTTAATCAAACGTCTTGACCATGAACTGGGCATTCTGAAGTTTATTAAATGTAGGGAATTTTTTGTGTGAATAACAAGAAAAGCGTGAACCGAAAAATTAGTGAAGCACTGAATAGCTGTGCTGAAATGTGCGAATTTATCAACGTAAGATGTGGTTGAAATCAGGACCACACACGTAGGGTGTAAGCATATTCCCTAATCGCGTACCGCGCTGCTGATTAGACTGGGTTGAAATACCCGCAGAGTCATTAGATTTCTCGCTAGTGATAAGATCCAACTGCCTAGCGTTTTGGTTTTGTTTGCTATATACACAGCAAATGCTTCTCTGTTCTCATTCATCTATTTGCATTCTTGTTTTTCAGCCTGTTGTAACGATCTGGTGTTAGCTGCAAAGCAAAACTATTAGCCAGTCTGAATGCAAAATTGACTCAGGAAACATCTGGCAAAACTATTCAGGTAGCAATCGCAATCGGTTCAAGAACAACGGATAACCATTTTTTGTCATGCGTACTATCGTCCGATTTTGATGTTCGGTGTATGGATGCTGTTACTCGGAAGTATCCCATCATACGGCTTTTTAGTAAGTCATTCATTCTAGACATTTCTGGATTCGTGCTGAATTGTTAGGCTTAGTGAGGAAAACAAAAATCACTCACATGTTTTTCTGATGCACACGCACTCCCGTATTATGCCTAACTAACTGACTCAAACTGACTTACAAGCCGTCATAACATTTCAGAGTGAAACCTTTCGGATTTGATCGAAAGACCGGTGTGCAAACCGATGTACTTGACCGTGTGTTTTCTCACGGCCTATCAATCGTTCAAATTGTTTGTAGTTATGACTGCAGTTTTGAATATCCACATATATGTTCTTCGTTATGCTTACTAAACGCTTGAAACTGTGAAGCGATTGTTTCGTTGACACGAAATATTTTGATAACAAATACGATCAGTAGTGTTATGCATTCTATGTGTGCATGAATTTTTATATAAAAATTCATGCACACATGCTGCTAGGATTTCTAGAGATCAGCCATTATCAAACGGTCTTTGCACGGATCCGTCATGGCTGAAATCACGTGTATTCGTGAATGCAAATTTTCATCATTATTTCCGTCGTACTTAACTGGTTTGTTATTAACTTTCTCAAGGAGTGAGACCCGTATCCAAGAACTGATATCCATGGGCAAAAGAATGAGTTAATCGAAACAGGACAAACTAAGCGTAATAGAAACAGGGCTTATTCAAGTAAACAAAAAAAATGACGGACAAAGTAAAGAATTAAACGTTGGGATATCTACGAAGAAATTAACTGCGTGGTGTATTTGAATCAAGATAACCTGTGACCGAAATTTAAGTATTTTGAAAAGTGAAACCATCGCAGTCACCATGCAATCTGAGTTCCAAAGTAACTGCTTCTTTTAATCTATAACGAAGCAGAGAAATACCATTTAGTTGAAGGTTAACTGGTAGCTCAGAAATTAGTTTTTCAAAATGGAAGAACCCAGTTCGTCAGAGCCGAGCGACAGTGAAGAAATCGTAAAATGCGTAGATACAGGGGCGTTTTCTGTACGTAAATGCGTATTGCTTTATCAATCGCGATCAATATCCTTAGCATTATGGTTAACTCTGCGTTGACTGGCCTAGATGAACAGAAATGTATTTTCGATGATCAAAAAAAAACTCGTTGTCAAACATTGGTCGTGGTCACCTCGCTTTAAACCCGGTTTGGAATGCGCTCCAAAACGCTGTTTCATTTCACGTAGATTTCGTTCTCATCTTATACCGGTCTTCGTCCCACTCATTAGTCACACTTCTCCTAAGTTCCAAAAAGGAAACTATTTAAATGACTCTCCTGCATTTAATTTGTGTAAACCTTCCCCCTACACTTAGATCGCAATCCGACTACTTTTAGTAACGCAAACATTAGATGCAACTATTCTTCAATTCTATTATTTCATACAGAAAAAATATCAACCGCTTGAGTAACTAGGTACAAAAACCGGTTGCGTTTGAAGAAAGTGCCACATCCACCGCCCTATTGGCTGCACGGGAAGCTGCGGAGCAGCTGTTCACACTGCTGAGCAGCAGCAGGTGTCAAAGGATAGTAAATTGAAGGGTGAAAAACGGAATGAAACCTTATTTATCAGTGGACTCTCACACTACAGAACTTCCGTTTACCGTTCTACAGCTTAAGGGTTTCATCGCCAGACCAACAAACCACGAATACGACTTGGGAATCCACGGCTATCATTGGTTGACTTAGTACTAATCATCTAAAACAGAGTATCCAAACCATGATTTTGTGTTAACCTATTATTTTAATACTCACTGCAGCCTCAAGTGGCAGATGTTTCCAACAAACCATTACTGGAATGAGACTCGAAAAGAAAACACTGAATGTGTTTTGTTCTTTTGTTGCTTGCACGGCTTTCATCATTTTTCAACATCGAAGAAATCCATAGCATGGTACACTGCAGAGTAAGTGCCTCACCTTTATTCGACAACACAGTCTCCATTACTCGCAAGGGCTTGATAAAGATAAATGCTGATTATCTGAGGTTTTCAACTGCTTCCATAAACAGGTCATTGCACACCGTTTGAAGAGCCGAAAGAGTCAAACATAAAAATGTTTGAGGGCGGGGGGGTGGGTTACTGGAAGTGTCTGAAAATTGGGACAGAATTTTCAAAAGTGACACATCTGAAAAAACTACGATTCATTCTAACCAAACACCTCAATGCTTTTGCATAGAAAACAACTTCCTTGTTAATGTGAACATTGATTTGATATGAAAGACATTCAAGAAGCGTAGCTCATTCAACTAGCTTTCAAAGAATCATTCATTCCGTCTCAAGATAAAGTGCAGAGGATCATCTCTGAGGTTTTAGGCGAGGAATTTCTTAAGGCATCATAATCTCTGTACATCTAAACTAGTTCTTCTGTCTTAATGAGCCTGCCGCTCGGGAGCTGCAGCGATTATCACGAATTTAGAGGAGTTACTTTTAGTAACGGATTGTAGACTATCCAAGGCGAGTGATTCACCATGTAGAACCCATCATTGAAAAAGGTACAAACTAGGGAACACTAAACTCCGTTTGAAATCCAAAAAATTAACCAAAATACTACAATACCTGTGGCTACAAACCTCTCACATTTAGTCGCCACCTTCGTGTAAGACGTTGGGACTTTGACGAACCCGATGATGGTTTATAAGCTCAGTTCAGCGAAAAGTGAGTGATCAACAGTACATGGCTGTTTTGTCTAACAAATAGATATTCAGGGAAAGTTGATCGATATGATTCTTAGACCATGTGATTACATGAAATAATTTGAAGTGGCGAGCAAAGCCCAACTAGAGTTCCATCTAAGAGCTCTTTTTTCTCTGAGCTGCCTAATCACGAATGCTAATCGTGATCAGAATACGGCACAATCAATAATTTCACCTACTGGATCATCCCCCCTCACCCTGCGGTCTGTGTTACAGAATATGTGGGAACGTTCCAGCCTCGTTAGGTGGCGTAAAACAAAGCACTCTTTGTCTTTGCGATTAGTGAGACTTTACGAACGTAAAGATTTCTGAAACTTATGCAATCTATGAAGTGTGTCCAGAGGAAGAATCAGTCTTTGAAACGCGATCACTACCGGCTTCAAATATTGCGGTTAGGATTCTGAAAGCAGATCCTGTTAAATGGTCGGCGCTTACACCCTTAGGAGACTGGTTCACGTTAGTTATGACAGATTACAATAAAATACGGGGAAAATGATTGATTTCACCGTGTGTGTTGATGCACAGACAAATGCGGTTGTCATTTGTGACTACACAGGCCCCTGCAGTGCTACTCAGGCTGCTAAACGACGTACGAGAATGATGTAACCGTAGAGTTGTGGCGAATCTGTAGAAGCAATGAGAAAAATATCAGGGCGAAAAATTCTAAACGTGGAGGGACTGCTATGTGCATCGGAAGATCCGTAAAGTATTTTACAGTAGCAGCAATTCAGTGCCTCTTTTTCGATTATCATAAATGTTTTCATCACATCGTTATAATAGTTGCTAAATGCCGTTCTGAAAGAACTTTACTCAGGGACGGAAGCAAAGCAGGTCATTTTTATTTGCTTGAACATCAAGCAAACTGGGAAAAAAATCGCATTCACGGAGATGACGGAGTTTCAAATAATATTATGCATGAATTCCATGATTCCGGTAACGGTACTTTAACCACTTCGTGCGACACCATTTTCTTTAGAGGTCGAACCAAGGCATATACCGCAACCATCCCGACCAGCGTTAGGCAACTAAATCACCGTTGCAACCCGAACAGAATTCAACACCATCACCGGAATTTAAAATTGCAGTGAGAATGGGAAGACCGTTTCAACACCATATACATATTGCCATGAATGATTGTTGTCTAATCAAATCAATTCCTCCATTTCTCCCATATAATAAGTAGTGAGTTTGTGAACTTTCCCAACCGAGTCTTTATCTGGTGGAAAGTGCATAAATGAGCGAGATATCTCACCCGCAACAAGCCCACAAATATGAATTGTGCTCTATCGTGTATATCCAAAACAAGGAACATTACATTTGTCTCCCTTCCGTTCCAGTGGATAGTGCGCTTGCGTTCTGACTGTGGGGTCTGGAATTCGACCTTCAGCTGGTCGGTTGAATTTGTCCTATTTATGAGACTGAGTCAGGTTAAAACATTTATCCGTTGCTTCCTAGCTGCTCAACTGACGCCTCATTTACACGACGAATTCATCATCTATTTCCGAGCATGTTTGATAAAGCTGTGCTCCACAATCGTAGAACCAAGGAACCATTTCACGAATATGCAAAAGTGGCTATGCTGGGCTTGGTCCACTGTGAATATCTATATCTATCTGTTTCTATACCGAAGACTTTCTGTCTCTACCACGCGAGCGCTTGACCGTTTGTCCAATTCGCGGTGCAAATCTATGTTTGAACGAACTCGTGTACTATTTTACAAGGATTGTAAATGTTCTGGACAATTTTCGCGTAACTCTTCGAAATTGCTCTTAAAGGGAAACTTAGAAGTGAATGGAATTAACCTCAGTTTATAGATATTCACAGTGGACCAATTCCAAAAGTTAACCCACCCAAAACGTCGATAAAAAGGCCATCGACTTCAAGCTTCCATCGAAAGGTGATCACATTTACAATGATGTGCGCCAGAAGTTGAGGTCAGCTTTAGACCGTACATTCCCAGCTGCTCAACTCAGACTCATCGCATCCACTCCTGGAATCGATTTGGACAAACGTAAACATGGCTGGCAACCGGTTCTGTCTCACACCTTGTATACCAGTTTACCTGCAATTGTGGTGACGCATACATAGGTAGAACAAACCGTCAGTTGTCACAGCGGATGGCCGAACTTTGTGTGTATATGGAACCATAAGAAGGAAATCAGAAACACGATTAGTTTGGTATTTGGTTGCGGATTCAACGATAACCTCATTATAGACTGACTGCAAACGATTATATTCGGGTGTTCTTTTCTTATGGTGCAACAAAGAATGTACAAGTACAGAGCAATAGGTGCTTTTCAAAGAGAAATATTTATTTGTTTGTTACCTGCTTTCGCAGCTCTCCTTAGACCTTTAGATCAAATTGAGTCCCAGAGCAGCAATCACCTTGTACATCCTTGCCCTTGTTTGCTTCCCAACGGGCAGTATCGATTTTTCACGCAAATGCTTGTGGGCGGAAACTAAAAAAACTTGGTTTACGATCAGTTGCGCAGCTTCTCGTCCTATTCCAGTTGTGGATATCGAGCGAATACAAAAGCTGGAATAAAAAATCATTAAATCCGCAGGTATTTACCCATGTGCAGATTCCATCTTTCATGAATTATCTAGGGAAATGAAACAAAATGATCACCCCCAAAGGAGCCTGTTCGCTAATGATTTTCCAACAAAATAAAATAAAACCGCATATGTTTTCATCAGCGAAAGTTTGAATACATTTTCAGTTATGTACAAACCAATATTTTGGGATTATCAAAATAAACTGCTTCATCTCTGCACGCATATTATTCAGTTCAAGTGTAACAATACGACGTATGAAAGGCTGTATAGTGTGGCCCTGATATTCCCGTTGGCATTCCATTTTTGCGGATTCTTTCGATGGAATGAACACAATTACAGCCACCGTCCTATATACATCCTGTAAACAGATGATATTTGTATGAGGTTCTCTGAACACGGAACACAGCGAAAATCGTAAGCACGCTCAACTGTGCCCGTCAAAGCACAACATTTATGAACACGATTACAATGACGAACAAAGGTTTTTCCAGTAATTCATAAACATGTCAATTGTCATCACATAAGAGTGTTGTTACTACGGTCAACACGTTACTACTGATGAAGATAAAGATGAGAGGAGCTGAACACAAAATGTATATGTTTGAATCAGATCGATTGTGATTGGTGTGCTGCTGCTGGTGCTGCTGATTGTGATGTTGGTGATAACATGCCAGGCCAGTTTAATTACTGAGTTTGAAGTAAACTACATTGTGTGCACGTAGTTTGGGTGTGAAAGAGTGAACGTTATCGCGTCAGCGGTGACTGGTAAGTATGCGAGTGCACTACCTTAAACCTGCTGGTGGGGGCACACGACACTTTAAGCGGAACGCGGATTCTGGTCTATTTACAAAACTTGTATCCACCATAACATGCTTTTATTAATAAATGGATTGCACAATCAGGTAATTGTTCGAATAGATCCGTGAACGCCACCCTCCGTGGTCAAAGACCAGGAGAGGTAATACACGCACCATCAGTGCAATATTTTCTCACCTAGCTGAAACAAAGCACGCTGCAAACGTGATCGGGGCATCCGGCATCATACTATCAGTTCGTGCCCATTTATTGAAGCAGATTCGATGTCGGATGGTGGCCACTATCGAAAGCATGGACCTTCGTCTGCATAACTTGCATTCTTTTATTCATGACCAAGTTATGTGTGTTCTCTCCCGCTAAAGTCGATAGAAATTATAGTACTTTTAGGAAAGAAAAACCGGATATTTGATAGAAACTATAACGCCAATGAACAACCCGTTACTTCTTGTGTGCTGTTGATAGGGTATTGGGATATCCATCGGCAGACGCACATCTATTAGCTCCTTTTGATACTCTCATTGAAATTCTAAAACCATCGCTTTATTGCATTCAAATTGTAGGCCACTAGTTACTTCCTTAATGTCAATACATTTAAACTAATTCTTTTGTATCCAAAATGACAGCATTGCGCAATTGAACCATGGAAATTAACAATAGGTAAATAAAATATCAGTTATATTTCGTTTTTATATTGTGGTTGCACAAGCCTCTTTTTTAATGACTGTTGAGGCAATTCACCGAAAGATTTTAGATTCTCCCAAGAAGATTTCAAGTTAAAATGACTTTGCACCGGTCTTACAGTGAGACCAAAATACTCACACTTTTAGGAATATAAACCGGACACATGATAGAAATTATAATCCTTCAAAACACGACTCGTAATTTCTGGTGTGTCTTAGTAAAGCAGAAGGAATTCGATCGGCAGTCGCATAACAATCGCTCAGTTAGAAACTTTCATTCAAATTCCAAAAGGATAACTTTTGCATTCAAATTTCAAGTTATTGATAACATTCTTCCTAAAGATCATTATAAGCTCGCATTTCAAACCATAGGATATTACATCACGAAGATGAAACATCAGATTTGTTCAGTTTACATATTGTTAACTCACAGTATGCATCATTTGAAAATTCCTTTTGAGGTTAATCACCATGGGTCTCTCTTGAATCTTTCGTATCGCATGCTACATGTCAAATGCATCCACATTCGTGGAGATCTAGCAATAATTGTGAAAAACGTAATGTGTACATTGATACTGCTTGATCAATGATATTCCTCTTCAGACTATTTTGCACTAAATTGGTCTATTATATTGTCCTATCTGAATAAACGAAGAATAACAGGTTTAATGACATATAGAACCGTTTAGCACCATCGAGATATCATCAATTTTATACTCACTTGTCTAAACAAAGAACTTTTCTATACAGAAGGGAAAGACGAAGAGAGTACACAAAACCAAAACGAACTCAGCATGTAAATTGCTGCTGATTATTTGCCTACTGATGAAGGACTCCTAATTGATTGTGACACCACCGTACACCTTTTGAGATTCTTTGTGTCTCGATGTACATTGCTTTGATTTGGCCGCCGCTGATGTTGCTGTTGATGGTGACGATACTGATGATGATGATGTGCAAACTTTATGAGAAATACTCGAACTATGATTGGAGGTGGCCACGTCCAGCTACAATGAAAATGATGCATCTGTAGAATGTCATTACAAAAATCAACTGAAACGTCTCTAAACTGACTGCATCTTGCACACAATTTCAGGTTGAGAGGACATAAGTAATGGAAAAAAAACATTCAGATTAATTGAAGTTTTCGTCTGCTTTTACTGGTTTTGTTCGTCTACAAATGCAATGCCGGAGTAGCAAACGTGGTTACCGTCATAACTAACATAGATGTTGTAGTGAACAAATCGCCTACAAAAATGAAACAAACATTGTTAAAAAAATAATTAACAGTTTCCGGAATGAAAGGTTACTCTTCGTGATTGGGCCGGTCGTCTAGTATTATCATATTAAATCCTCTACATCTGGTCCTGGACGTTTCGCAACTTAAAATGCGCTGATAATACCATATGAAAGTACCACACAGGACCATTATTCATGGACGTGTGCGTCTGTTGTGTTAGGCACATTTTATCTTCAACTGCATCCAGCTTTTTTGGACCAACACATCGATTGGCTTAAGAAACCAGTCCAAAAGTCACGATTCAGTGTGAATACAAAACTGTGAACACGTTCCCTTTACGTTTAGCTGGTTTTCTTTGAAATTCCTGACCGCCGGGTAATTTTATCATTCCTTTCACTTCACTTCCATCAGTCCAGTTATTTCCTGTTGCAAAACGTCTTTGATTGCACTGAGAGATCGATAAACTATGAAGTTGATCAGCCTCTACCGATGTATCATGAACATACTTTTGTTAAGGTTGATTTCTATCGTTTTTTCGTTGATATAGCCAGCCGTTTGGAAAGAGAGAGCGAGGGAGAGATAGCAGATTGCGCAAGCAGCCTAAAGGGCATTAAGTATATGGTCATGATTGAATGAAGGATATAGCACATTGAAGGAGACTCGAGGAAGATGATTTGATTCAGGCATGTGTTAGGACTTACGAAAAGGGTATTCTATTTGATTGAAATCAAAATATCGTAAATACCGGAATCACTTCGTATGATTGCATGCGTCTTTGCTATGGATTCTAGTGTGTGACCAACTTCCATCTGCCCAATGCAGGGTCCTATGATTACCTAATGACAAATAATCTGCTAATACTTCAAACACAAAAAACGCAGTATCTCGAGAAACTTTTAATAAAATGCAATTTGGTTTGAAAAGCAACAGCAAGTGACGGCTGAGCGACAATCTTTCAGTTTACCTTCAACGTTAGCAATAGCCTGATGAACAGGATTTCGTAAATCCACTATGTTATTCATAATCATTGAATGCTGCAATTGACAAAACACGTAGGTGTTTGCTGAAGACAACTGCAACAAATTGAATGATCTCGTACTTGGGGAAACATCAGGTCTGCAATCCGATCCAAGAAAATTTGATGGACTGAATACGAAACTTCTGTGCTCACAAAATTAGTTGACGCAATTTGATTAGCATTGGTTCAATGAATGCGAAGACTTTGTATTTTGGGTTACATACAAATTTGCAAAACCTGTTGACCTTTGTGNCCCCCCCCCCCGTTATTTTTTCCCATCATTTCGCCTATCTTCCGGAGAATTTTATTTCATTGGTTGTTACAGATGACGAGAAATGTGCTCGAATAATCCCTCTGATAGACGTAGGTATTTTATGCTATTAGTGCATGTGTATTGATTTCTTACTTCCACGACATGTAATCATTACATTTACTACAAACAGTGGTGTGGGATGAATGAGATTTCTTCAGATTGGTCATTGCTCAATACAATTTATTTCACGGTGCAAATCACAAATCAAAATAAATCTGCAAATAATTTTGTCTGGCTTCAGTAATATAACCAAACCTGCATGGTATATCTAATTTACTTTGAATTGCAGTATAATGTGTCCACGTTTGATGCTATCAGTCAAACAATTTGACTGATTTTCGATCAAGGTAATGCTTGGACAAAGCCCGATCTTTGAATAATACCATGTCAACTACTATAGACTGCGTTAGTTTTCATGCTGTGCATAGACTTCAATCAACCGTACCCCTATAGCTTAATAGAAATCAAAACTTCCTCAGGATAGTGCATTTTGAAGACATTCAGATTTTTTAATCTGAACTTATACAACTCCGCAGCTATTGATAAACTAATGGCTTGCTACGTTTCTTTCATCGCAGTTGGTTCGATAGAGATAAATATTTAGTTCCGAATACATAGCCAAAATGGCCGTTTTCGTTGTTAAATTCTTCCGTGGTGCTGCCACAGAGATGGAATACAATCTGAAAGTGTCGAACAAACGGGATGTGAAACTGGTCAACACTGATGCGTATATCGATCAATCAGAATCGATTGGTGTCCCATTACAATCGCTTAAGTTGTGCCTTATGAATTCTATTGCGGTATCATGCTACGGATATGAGCGATGTCTCAAGTGGATACAATGCACGATTAGCTGCAATCAGTGGAGGGAGACATACAGAACCGTGTGCGAAGTCGTAAGATAAACAGCCAAATAATGTGTGTGATCGAGGTACGTCTCACAATCGTTCCCCCGCAATTCAACGGGAGGTAGGGCAATCTCTACTGAATTTTGGTCTTCCAGACAGTGCTGGGAGACTTCTCAGCATCGATGGGGTGAAGGCGACAGCTTGAATTGATGCTCATAAATCTGTGAATGATACACGGACAAATGAAAATGACACTCAGAAACCTTAAATTGCAAAAGATATGGTCAGTTCTAGTTCAGTCTGAAAACAAGCTATTCTCAATGGATACGTTTGACATGTGAGGCACGGAAGACAGCAAAATTGACGTACTACCGATGAGATCTAGAAAAATTGAAATTCCGGTGTAATGCTTCCTTTTTTCTGATTTAGTGGATGAAATACAATTAGTCTATCAAGATAGAGTCTCAAATATTGGTCAGTCCTTGAATCCGGGATTCTGATCAGTGGTCAAAGCAAACCGATTTCGAAAATACTTTTGAGAATATTATTTATGCACTAGTAAATATGTGCTACATAATCCTGAATACCGGACCAGCTGAATGTTGTGCTTGATGTATTCCTAGTAGAAGTGGGAGATGCCACATTCGTTATGCAATCTTTGAAACATTATTTTAGTAATGCAAAACTCTGAAATGCATTGCAATTTTTTCCATGAAATATATTTGTGCCTATTAATTCCGCATTTTTTACTCCGTCAAAATTTTCATCATCTTATATCAGTAATTTTGTATTATTGAAGCGTTCGATATCTTTCAATCGTACAATAATTGTTCATGATTTTAGTCGAAACCTCCGCGCTGTGGGCTGAAAGTTATCTCACAATAGAGGGTTTCATTGGTTTGCGATCACGTAACTCCTATTCAATTTATCATAAGTGTTACACCTGATCACATTACAATAGCGACATCAATGTAACTCATTGTGTGGGCATAAGTCGGTATTTGACTGTTGAATGCGAATGCAACGTCTATCATTTGTGTTGCGACACAACTGTTCGTACATGTTCGACAAAAACAGCGCTGGTTTGGGTGCAATCGCGTTGCAGGCGTACAGACCAGACTTGGGTAAACCAAAAGACATTTTATTTGGAAATTATGCAGAAATTGGTATGGTTTTTGATGCGCTGGTGAATCAAATGAAGTGCTTCACAGCCAAATAGGTGATGTTCTCGATCACCAGATAAAATTACACCAAATGCATAACTGAGTTTGCCTCTCTCTCTCTCACTTCTCACCTGATGATGCACCTAGTCACTTGAGGAATAGTTCGAATGACTTGACACTAAAATTACGTATTTATTTTTCTTCATTATTTCTAAAGATTACTGTTGTGTTGGTTTGTTAAAAATATTTAGCTACATATAGCTCTAATCGCAATTTTCGACGTCTAGAGATAAAGAATATATTCAACTAATGGTTCCACATTCTCTATCGGTATTTCACTTGCTAATTATGGAATGCCTAACCCTGTCTGATTTTCTATTTTGCGCTTTGCCGCACAACAACAGCTCCATATAGATAGTCATGTTGTGTTTCTCACATTACATGATCTAAACAAAAAACACTATTTTGTAGTAACCATGAAAACCGGAACGAGGTCACGAAACATTTAATCCGTATGCATTCATTGTTTGCTCCTGCTGCTTCTGTTACAATCTGTGTGTGTTCGTGCCTATTTTGATTTGCATTCTGTCCGGGACTGTGCATCACGTTCTGCGGATCTTTCTTCACATGGAAAACCTCCCTCACTCGAACTTAGTCCCACTCAGCCCTGTACTGCTCACGTTCAGGAAATTCCAGGGTTACTGATGCTGGATTGAGGAAGAGGACGAGAAATTTGAATGACTGATACCAAAATCTTGCATGAAGCGATATCAATCCCCAAGGTGGATTTTTCTGCTTTGTGCGCAGTGTAGATTGATGAAAAGCATGTTCGCCGAGCTTGCTTCTCGTAAATACTCCATTTCAATTCGACACGATTGTTGTTAAGACATATCATCAGTGTTTGAACAAGCCAATGAAAAACTGTGATTCTCAAAATTATATACAGATATCTGGAACTGGGTACTTGGTGTGGCAGACATGAAAACAACTAAGATCAGCAGTCTGGCAATTGCTTTTGTCGTCATCTTTCTTGAGTAATTTCGAATTNGATTATCATAGATGTAAATTTTTTAGGACCATTTTCACACACATATAGGATGAACTTACGACGCTCAAGTTAATATGAGTTGATTTATGGTCTACTGGGACAACCGTCACTTTAGCATTCCATAATATGATGATCCTTTGTGTTTTACATTAGCAATACCATTTCACAGGCTACGGAAGGCATACTGTTTGATGGCAATCTACGATGCANACGATGCAATAAATCTTAGAGAACCGAAAGTGTTGCATTGCTTTACTGTTATAGGATTACTTATAAGGATATACAAAGATTGCATCATATATATGTCAACAGCCATTCTCGAACTCGATGGCGAAGCAAAGTCAGTACATGATAATGCCGGAGCTTGATCGCTGAGTTGATTTATGTAACCAAATGAGTATCGAAGTTCATCCAGATAGAATCGTGCTGCTGTTTCACCATCTATCGTCACCGCATGCTGAGGAGCAACGATTGACCCGCGTAATATTTGCAGACGAGAAGGACCTGGAAATAGTTCTTCTCTCTAGTTACTTCCTTAAGAAAGAGTCGTGTAGAAAAAGAATACTTCTAGATAAACCCTGGACGGAGAGTACTTAATACCGCACTAACCCAAGAAACGCACGGCAGTCGGATAACGAACGGGTTGTTCTAATTCACGGAGTCCCTCAACTGGACGATCCAGACGAATCCCTATGCCATCAAAACGACTGCAAGGTATGGAGTTTCATTCGAGAACTACTTTATTGTACCCAGGTTCTTACTACGGCAATTAGTCGTCTACCCAGCTCACCGAACTACCACAGACACGGTCCGAGGATAATGAAAATCACCCTCGGAACGCCAGACGGATAATAGAAAAACGAGTCTGCCGGAATTACGCCTAAGACTATGACATAATAATGGATCCCAGCAAAGTTCGAACACGGAAACTGAGAAAAACACACCAAATTTACAATTTACAGTATGAACAGCTTGATATTCCCGACGAAGCCCCCGATTCGTTATGGTGCTCAGTAAGACTCTCCAAAAACGATATGTGTCTAATTGATGTTGTTTACCGACCTCCCGCATCTTCAAACTCAGCCAATAGGATTTTGTTGCAGACAATGAGGAATTCATTATCACTAAAGTTCACCCATGTTCTCATGATGGGTGACGTTAATTGCCCCAATCTCATCAGAACGAGGACTTCCCGGCAGTCCTTCGAGAGACAATTATCTGAGTTCATTGGATTGCACTCATTGCAGAACTACGTTGCAGAAGCCATCAGATTTCGAGCACGTCACGTACCATCAACATTGAATTTAGCGCTGACTGATCATGCCGTATTGAAGCTTGATCGTATAGACAACGACTCTACTAAAGAAAACCGAAAGAGCAGTACACGTGCCACCAAAGACTACAACAGCTTCAAAACATGGCAACACTTAGGCAATCGGTTCTCCCAAAAGACGATCACGATATTCTGGTGGCATGAAAGAGCTTCACTGATTATCTTCCCGAAATTGTAACGGCTGTACTAAGTATAAATACATGATAAGTTTGAAGTCGTCATTCATTCATTCGCAGCCGAACAAAGAAATTCTCAGAGCACAGGAATTTGTTTCCTGGCGGGAGTACAGAATCTGTCCATCTTTCCAAACTTCAAATGATTATTCGGTACTGCGAAATCAGTATACCAAGTTTGTACGAGAGGACAAATTGATGTACCAAAACTTTCTGGCTTATAAAATTGTTTCTGATCCAAAATTTCTTTACAAACGTAAGAACTCTATATGGAATGTGAAATGCGGAATACCAGCATTGAGATCATCTGGAAATGTTTCAACCACTACTCCAGAAGCAGCACAGCTCATCAACAAACCGTTCGATCAGGTGTTTAATGAAACAACATACGAAGCATTACTGATTTCAAGCAAACTACTCTGTATACTGTATCGGTTACTGGATACCATGGCTTTTGACATTTAGAAAGTTAGAGCAAAACAACCAACTTTGCTAGAGAATTCATCCCTAGGTGCAAACAACATGCATCCTCAGACTCTGATGTCGTTAGCCAATAGTATTGTCGAACTATAACTGTTCTTTACCAAAGGATGTTCACCCAGGCAATAACTCTGCAGTCATGGAAGAAAGAGGTGATTTCTCATATTTACAAAGTGGTATATCGTAGTGATCCCGTTTCCGCACCTTGCGCCAGAGCATCATCCATCGCTCCATAGCACGTTGGACTAATCAGACGTGTTTTCGGGCAGTTTGAAAGAACACTGTCCCTACGCCTCCCTTCAATTTTCGTTCGGCCACACACGGAGAATGTTGTTCAAGTATGGAATCCATAGTTGAACCACGACAAGTAGGCTATAGAATGTCCTCAACGGCTGGTACCAAAATTTGTAAAAGGTCTGTAAACAAACGTACTCCGAAAGACTGTAAATATTAGGACTCTACTCATCTCAATACCGCCAACTTCGGGGGATCTAATCTTTATATATCACAAACTGCATCAACGTATCGACACTTGCCGTTCTATGCTAACTATATCTCAAATGATCTCCGCAAGGGACATCCATTAAAGGTAATGACCCAGAACAGATAACTTGATTATCCGAATAACTCATTTTCATCGGAGTGTGCGGAGAATGGAATTCTCTGCCATCCTAAGTAGTATGTGCAACTGCAGTTGCATTATTCAAATTGCAACTTGATAAAGCATCCGATTACTTACGAGTTCGACATCCGTGGGTTCGAATTTCCAAAGGCGCTGTTGAACTTTTCACAGTCGCCATTCGAGTAGATGAATATTTGAGGAAAATAATTACTGCAAGGTTCAGTGACCTTATTTAAACCGAGACTTGCGATAAAACGTTTTATTATTGTTCCGGTTCATTGACTCCAATTGTTAA
>UZAN01045081.1:16879-27516 GCA_900618425.1 Echinostoma caproni
GATACCGGATACCTGAAGTTTGCGCAGGAAAAATGGCCTAGATAACAAAGCTTAAACAGAGAAAAGGAGATGGATTTGATAACCCAACTTCGGACTGCTGACTGCATGGATAGGGTCGGTGTTAGATTAGCGATTAGGCGATTAGTCTTACACAGTGTATCCTGGAGCATTTCGACGCATCTTTACATGTGCATGCTGCTGTCTATGTGATCATTAATATTTGGTCAGTAAATAACCGAATCATAGGCTGGGAAAGATTGCGGTTAAAATTACTCACCAAACACATTTGTTGCCAAGGTAGCGCCAGAGTGATAAACCATTCACACTGTTTGGGATGGTAATTTTGAATGGCTACTACCTCGACGTATTTCAGAACCTTGGTGTTATTTGTGCTGTAGAGGATTCTGAAAGCGTCGCGCAGTATGACACTGTTTCATTTCGAACAGGTGTTGTGTGATAGACGAACTGAGTTTCCTACGAGTCATTGGTGACTTCATACTTCCGAAGTTCCCACTCACTGTTTTCTGAAGACAGACCGGAATGGGCTTGGTTACTCTGTAACGCAGTGGTCTCTGCTTTCTGTCGATGTAGATGGTCGACCATCCATACTTGAACTACAATTAGATTTGGCGTGGGGATACAGCGGTTATTTAACCTATGGTTTTGGTAACCGGGCGGTTGAGGACGAGAGATGACGAGATCCTACTCGAAACATGATTACGGTGCCAAATGATGGGGGTGTACTCAAGAGACAGACACCGACTACTCCCCTATGCTTGCTACTGAATGTAGGTTGTAATGACTAGTGATTAGCATGGCCAATTGTTGAAAATAATTCCTGTTTGGGTGGGAGCTGAACGTTCGCGCTAGTCACGTGGCTCAACCATGAAGGCTAGCAGCGCGACCATCTNTGAAGAAACACTAAAACACGAATCTTCCGCTGGTCGGGATTTACGATAGATTTGCAAGGTCAAAAGAACTATGGACCCTGAAAGTCCAGTGACATACATGCAATCACAAAAGATAATGCTACTGACACCGCAGCCAAGCGTTACACAGCATCCACTTAATTGCTGATATTCGGACAGGGAACACATATTACAATATTTCAAGCTCCTGATAACAATAATCAAATTTCAGCTTTTCTGAGTATGACAACACATCAACTGCAGCCAAATGATCCTCGTCAATTTAATCTAGATCCTGGTCAGATGGTTACAAAAAGCAGATTTTAAGAAAACAATCTTTCCGATGAAATATCACATCAGAATTGAGGTGATGCAGTTTAAGATGAAATTGTGAAAACAATATTAGAGACCGGCTTACAGTCACCCTCATTTCGGTTTTGGTCGTTATTTAAATACTCATTTTCTGAGATAATATGGAACACAAAAATAAACGATATTTGGCTTAGTTAACCTTTTCTTTATTTAGCTCACTGAGAGCGGATAATAATGACTTTCTTTTTGATTCTGGGCCTGAAAAGGGTCCGAATCCAGTTCGGAATCAGTGAGACATTCCGATATGTACACCATAGTTGCAAGTCCATGCATGACCACACTATTATCGGGGATGATAGAGGCGGCTAAAGACTCGCCCATGCATCAGTCATCCAAGGTGACTGAATGAGTGTATTCCATTTTTTTCCAGACTAAAAAGAGAATGTATTCACAAACGAGACAGGAATCGAAAAATACAGACATATAAATCACATACGTTTCAAAGAAAGAAGGTTTTCGGAAATGTTTACACGTGTATTTCTCTGCTTTTCTTTCGGTAGCCTAATTCAGACAAAGAAACGGTCCAGTAACCTAGCTGAAAGCCTTCACTTCTACAACTTTTTGGCTGATCTTTGAGTGTCCCCNGTGTCCCCTTTTCCTTCATCCCCGGAAGAAAATTCACACCACATTAGTTCTCAATTGTGTCTGTCGTACACCTCTGAATCGTCGCCATTTGTTTGAAGTTTTATGTCCCTCAACTTTTGTGTTGTCGCTCGCACGTATACACACTCGCTTAAGCTCTTTTTCGGCAGACCAAATTCGATTTGTCTGTCATGCACATCTGTGGGGATTCAATCCGTCGTCGTAGGTCGTGAAATAAATTCCACGCGAACATGAACCCGTTGCCGAAACATCCAACGTCCCCATTGTGGTCATAAGTCAACAGTGTCCTCGCCCTCCCATACCAGTTCTCCTGTTGGCGAAAATAAAGACGAAGCGGCAAACAGTTTTCTTTCGCGCGCTCTGACCCGTTCTCTCTCTCTGGTGGATTAGTCACAAACAGGCCGTTTGTGATGCACGACCAATTTATCATCAATGTATGCTGCTTTTTAGGCTCTCATACGCTACACCATCGGACCCGGTTACGGATTGGCGCAGTAGCTGATAGCAACCCGGGTCAATGAACAGAGGAAAACTTGTTGTAACTATCCGCTTGGTTGTGCGTACCCCACGAGGCTGGTCGGCTATCCGCGTCACATTGATGTGTTCTATCTATCGTATCAGCCTGGTAAGCTGTGTTACACTTCACTGATGCCATTGAGAGATGTCAGTCAACGGCGTGTATGGGATTTTCTTGTTCGCTTGAATGTGTATGTTTATCTTTGAACATATAAACTATTTTGAGTAGATTCCGCTAAAAATTTTATCGACGCGTTTTGCTCTGCTCGCCAGATTGCTAAGTAAATACTCCACGGAATTCACACGAAAAGCACAGTTGATCTTCAAACAGTCTGAGGTCGGACCACTATTGTGTCAGACCAGCTCGTTTAGTTGGGTCATTCCCGATCCATTTTTTTTATTTCACATCGTAATTAGGCATGTAGAAGGGCATACGGGATGCCAGCGGTTCTGACCCATTTATAAAAACTTATTTAAAAAGCGATAGGTTCAGTCCTCGAGCAGAAATAATCTATTTCAAATAGGTCAACAAAACAAGTAGGGCACATGTTTCATGCATCTGTTCCGACCTGAACTGATTTCCGATGGACTCCGGAATCAAACTGGTGGGTCTTAATTGTGAAGGTAACAAATTTAATCCGAGATTATACCGAGAATAAATTAGATATTCATTCAGTTATGAGTTTCAGCCGATTTTCTTTTTCTTTTTTTAGGACGGGGGGTGGGGTGGCAGGGATTATTGAAGCCATAAAGATTAAACCGATTGATTATACGAAGATCCTCGCGTGAAATGTTCACATATGAACATAATCACAACCTTCATTCCAGTCAGTATAATGCAGTAGGTATAATACATACAGAAACAACTGACTTTAGATAAAAGGAAAATTATCAACATCGTATAATCGCCCTCCTAGACACCGGATCTTAGCACAAGAAGGAATCCGTGATTGGTTAGAATGAAGAACTTGTCGATCTTGTGATTAAAGAGAGAAGGATTTATCCAAACAGGCTAAAGTAGTTTGGTTGAATTAAAATAA
The DNA here is from genome assembly GCA_900618425.1 of Echinostoma caproni. Taxonomy (NCBI): domain Eukaryota; kingdom Metazoa; phylum Platyhelminthes; class Trematoda; order Plagiorchiida; family Echinostomatidae; genus Echinostoma; species Echinostoma caproni. Next base: position 20,319 of record UZAN01045081.1, read on the forward strand.
CTGTCCGGTAAAATGAACACAGGTAATTGTGGCCATTCTGAGTGATCCGGCATTGGTTGAACAAGGCCTTCTGTTTCCAGCATTCCGAGTATTTTTCATCAAAACTGCCACTTCACTTTAGTTCAATACAAAGTTACTTTTTATTGCTTTTTGACACGCAGTATGCGTTCACGACAACGTGGTGCAGCAAATAATTCAATGTGTTCTTGCACCTTGCTCAGGATCACTGGGGTTTTTGAATGAACCGCATAACCATGCAGTTCTTCTCGTGCATTCGCATGTGACGACCCAGTTTGCCAACCCGGGAACCGATTCCGATTCGCCAATTTCATTCTTTTTTCCAATCAAAGCAATGCAGATCGGATAGGTGAGTGTTTAGACAAAACGTGCATGCACAGAGAGCGCAAAGAATAATCAATTCACAGGGATCGAGAGAGAGAGAGAGAGAAACAAAGGGTTTGCAGAATTTAGCTAAATGCAATGGCAAAAGCCCAATATGAGCATAGTGTACTGTGTGAGGAGAACAACGGACACGAAGCGATTGACTGGCTCAATTTCACATCGAGTAAGTGTAGTGTTACAGGAAACATTTCTTAGTTTTTGAAATTTCTTAGTTAATTTAGCAAAAATCAAATGTGCAAACTAATCAGATAGAACTTTTTATCGCACATAGTAATTCAATATACTACTGTGTGTAACTGGTCTGTAACTGGAAGCTTTGAAGTGAATTGTTCTACATTCCAGCGTGCTAAGTGGACAAATCCAAGTACTGAACGAATGGACCGCTCAGAAACCAGCCGTTTTGATTTGCTTGCCTTAACCACGCAGTGCATTACAGCCCGATCAATATTTTGTTATAAACGACACTGAACTCGAGAAAATCAGTTTGGTTTGGCTACCTACTAAACTTTTTTTAATTTCAGATAAACTAACGTAGTTTCTCTCACAGCTTTCGTTTCGTACCGCGTCTGGCTCAAACCTGTCTCAAAATGCTAGCAATAAACAAGATTTCACCTATGACTACTCATGAGTAGGTAAAATGGTAGCTGTTTTCAGTATTCATCTTCCAAGCGAGAGCGAAAATTCACCAAGCTCGATTTCATTGAAACACCAGTTTTTGATCCTACAAATTTGAGCTTCGGTGTTGTATTTCAATATTCATCGATGAATAATGCTAGAAAAATAAAATGTTATTAAAAAACCGATTATTTATTGACGGAGATGCGCTGTACGGCTTTTTCGCTACATGTCAAATTCACTAGCCGACAGGTTATCTCCTTAAATCTTGAAGATGAATGATGTAGCCTCTCCCCATGTTCCTTCCTTGTATTCATGAAGTTGAATAGGAAAACACTTTCAACCGACTATCGCAAATATGTATGTTGTATGCATGTTGGACAATGTTGGTACAATGAACATCATTCCAGATGAATCCTAGGGCATCTGGCCGACGCGAACCATCAAGCTAACGAGGACGTATTCAAGCTAACTTACAAATCTATCAGAGTATGTTCCTCCGAGCCACCACGCAAAAGCAAGGCGTCTGTGAATTGCCCACCCAATCCATCCATGTGTTCTCAATACCGACTCGCTCAAGCATTTCACTTAACCCGGGGCCTCAAGTCGAGGGATGACCGAAAGTTAAGCATCCTACTTAATTCATCTAATGTGAACATTTTCCAAACCAGACAAGAGACAAACAAAAACTCTCACTGTACAGTTCCAAACTGCACATCACAATATCGCATGAATTATTCATATTCATAATATCAAACGATTACATTAAATATACATTTTTAACCGTGTATAAGTACCATCCAGAGGAAGGAAATGTTGAAAACAAAACGGCGCTTCTCTAATTCTTTCCCAGTATCATCACAAGGTATCTGGTTAAGAATCTCCGATAGAGGAAATGGACCCCTTCGCATCACGTTTCCGGTGGACGCCTTTGACAACGCTGGCCCGAACTTAAAGAATTTCGATCACGCAGGTAGCTGGCCGCAACCAATCACTCCTCATTCGTTGTTTGCGCTCCAATAAACATGCATATCCTTGGGTCATGTCCGTCACAGTCATGCTTGACCTTGGCCATCCGGTTGTGTAGGTCAACTCTCAAAACACAATCTCTCAGATCCTTCCGTAGCACTGTCATTTAGAGGCCTGAGCCCCAGATAAAAGTTCAAATTGGTTCAAATCCGCGGAAACGACCCGTCACGGTCATTGCTCACTGGTTCATAGTCATTCACACAATAAAAACTTAAACATTTGTCTTCATTCTCTTAGACAAGTTGAAACCATCCGTTCAGAGCGGTTTGATTAATACTTTTCAACTGTTTTTAGGAAGTGAAAAGCAGCCTTTGTATGAACGCGCCCCCTTCCCGCAATTTGACTGGAAATTGTTATACTCAATGCATAAAAAAGGAAGTTAAATATCGATTTGTTTATAATTATTTGTTACAATGAGCTTGCTCACGAGTAGTTTACATTTTAAAATTGTCTATTATTGCACCCCATTTGTAGGAGAATCGAAAACAAAACTCATCACTGTGACTGTCAATATGAGAACTGTTTTTGACCGATGGATACAATAATAGGTCGAGGATAATCAACACTATTCATAAAAGACCCCCTTTAGAATACCGTTTCCCAAGAAACTACAGACAAAATCCCGTAAGCCTCGATCGTGGTAATTATAACGTAAGTTGCACCGTTAATAAACTGATGACAGTTATGAGGGTGTACTTTTGTGAACGGTTTATTATCCTCAGCTTTAGGTTTCCCCTTCTGGTGATCAGAGTGCACTTTTTTAAATTTTACTTCCTTTTATTGAATATGCAATGATACAATTTTCAGGAAGGGGGAAGGGGCCAATCAAAGGGCGGTGGTGGTGGGGTTCGAACGCACGTCCCCTGAGAGGGTAATTTGGTGATGTTACCACCAGGCCACCACTGCAAAGCAATATACTGTTTGAGTTGCACTTGAGATTTTTACTCCTAGGAGTATCGCATGTTACACAGAAACACTGAAGCTGTACGAGATCTGTCAAATGATTTGACGTTACGGGCACATCGATTAAACCTTCTCTTATCCACATGTGTTACAGCAAGCAACCCCCACACCTTTTCATTTCTCAACCAAGCTTTGCCACATCAACATTTACAGAAAATTTTTTTTAACATTCGTTGACTTCAGAATATTCCGATACTTTTGATCTGACTCACCTACTGCGGCGTGGCTAAATTTTGTGCATTGAGGCTAAAGGACTGCGGGTCTTGGCTAAAGCATTACGGGTTGAGGCTAAATGATTGCGAGTTTTGGCTAGAGCTTGATGGGAAAAGGTGTAGGTCACTTCCCAACATTGACTACCACGTATCCATGTGATCTTGTTTGATGTTGTTCAGTGTATTCTTTCTATTGTCATCGTACTGCGCGCCTGCTTGCTCGTAGTTTTTGCTTATCGAATTGCTGGCTTCACAGATTCCAGTGTTTGTCAAACCGAATAGTGCCACAGTTTAAAGTTAGCATATTTTACACTATTGCAATCTGTATTTCAGTACCGCTTTTGTAGAAGAAACTCATTTGTTGAAAGACACAATCTTCCGGGTTTTTTGCGTGTCACTCTACGTGGATCGTTGTAGCCTGGGAAGTAAACACTATAGATAGATAAATATGGCACGAGCTTTTCGGGAAATAAATCACTTTCAGTCAAAAAACTTAGAAACTTGCACGGAAGTGGTATGATTTACTCCTGACTTACACACTTCCCTGCATATTCAAGTTGTTTTTTGACTATGTATTGTGATTGTTGATGAGTATTAATATTATTAATGATGATAACAATAGCAATAATAATCTTGGCTTCACTCTTTTAACTGATGCATAAAAGCATTCACTGCGTTCTTGGGTACAACGTTTTGGTGATGAAGTCTCGCTGAAAAAAGTAAGCGAGAGGGTATGGATTAAACAACCAGATGATAGAAACGCTGGAGTTGTATCTAAGATTCAATGGAAACACAATCAGGGTTTCCTATGCCAAGAGGACAACAAATTATGTCAAATACTGAGGCAAACAAGCACACATTGGTGAAGATAAGGACCACAGTGGTCACTTGAACAGATTAATCCTGATGTGCGAATAGCTCGAATGGGAAGTTCGGAATCGGACTGAGCTTTTTTTACTCTACTGGTCACGACTGCACCACTGAAACGGGTTAAAACACAAAGTGTACCATTATACTGTTCAATTTATCGGGAATCAGTCGCACTGCACACACTTTGCATCCGAGAATGAGACGCACCGATTCAACAGCCTTCCAATAGTGAGTGACATTTGAAATCGCAAGTGGAATTGAGCCTCATTAATGAAGAAAATATCTAAAACCAGTTCACTCAACTATTACATTTTACTTCTAATGACAATCGGGCTTTTCAGAAAACATTCTCAAACAGATAACGGTTATGGTTATTTATCATTACGATACACTGATTTTCTACGAAAGATCACGTTTGCTTGTGCAATTCAGTTTCCGAATTCCCAAATAACTTTGAAATGTATCTGACGTAATGAACTTCTAGTGAATATTCTAATAAGCCGAAATACTCTCAGTCAGTCAATTTTTAAGAATGAAACGCCCATTTTGTGAGAAGAAGCATGATTCTTTCCATTTCACTTGAGTTTAACCATTGTGATAGATCTCATTTATAGTTGATAATAACTAAGAAGAATTTATGAGAGAAGAAAGGGTTTATTATTTTTTCCACCATACACTTACCTCATTTTTATTGAACCAAAAAATGAATGTTCCACTACCTGACAAAACGTGGTGCTGACAGCAAGATTCTGACACACGGATGACAATTGAGACCCGCATCACCGCTGTGTAAATTCTCACCTCTTTCCTAGTCTGTTTCCGTTGATAGTCAGTGTGGTGTCTGACCATTTATATTGAAGAGAAACGTAACCCGATCGCCCATGAAATCACTGAATCACTGTGATGACCTTCTGAATTATAATAAAACACTTTATTGTGTCATCGTGAAGTAATCTGTACTAATCGTGTATTACCACAGCAGTCAGTAAACACACCATCGGCACACGTCGGCAAAAATACAATGCTTCGCCGTTTTCTTCGTGTTTGCAAGGTTACTACTCATGAGTAGTAACACTTTATTTGTGATAAATGTAATCCAACAATGAGATGATCGCCCTAAATCAATGCGAAAGCGCATACGCTTTGACTGTAGACCAACTGTCCTAAGGGTCAAACGGGACAATTCAAGTCCCGGTGGGTAATCAAAATGTATCAGTGCCGATGTGTTTCAACAAGGAATAAATAGAGTTACCAGTAAGAAGGATCCAATTCGATTAGGTGATGAATTTCGTGCAAATGAGCTGCCTGGTCGTCAAGTAATAGTGTACTTTCGCTCTTCGTTTGAAGTGCGGGGTTCATGATTCCTAATCGGGTGGATGGGCTCATACTGCTGATTATTCATCACCAAATCAGTGATTTATAGCTCTTCATTTCACGTTTGATTTGCTCGGTACGCGTCGAAATCGATCAAGAATAAAGAGTTCTCCGTAGCACCTTGTCGGTCATCACGCACATTGTTCGAACATGAATGAATTGATGGAGAGACTAAAAAATGGCCAAGAAAATGGGAGGAAAGTGAGTTAATGAGATAAATCGTTTCATGTAATTTTACATTTTCACGTAATAAAATTTTTCACTGAAAATTCTGTCTGCAATCGATGGATAAAGTACACTCTTGACTGCGTGAACTCGTTTCCTTTTCCTCATCATAAATCATGTCTCACAGTGGCTTAATTGAGCGGAAAATAACGCTCAGCCATTTCTAATTAGTATAGCCAAACTGAAAATCAGGTGCATAACTGAGATAGGATGAAATCATAATAATAATAATAATAATAATAATAATAATAATAATAATAATAATAATAATAATAATAATAATAATAATAATAATAATANTAAAAAAATCAAGAATGTAATAACGTAATGCAACGTCGACCGTGAGATTAGAAGAAATTATCCAGGAAAACACGATGCGTTTTATTTGGATTGGAAATCTTGCTACGCAAACAATAGGAAATATGGATTGAAAAATGAAGCCAAATTATTTTTCTGGCTGTACCAGGGAATTTGAGGTGCGGGGAATTCTAGCTATCCCAGTAGTAAATGATAATTGGAAACTCTTCGAGATCGTAGATGTCACTTAACATCAACACAATCAAAGAGTCATTCGGATTGCTGTTTTCAAATGATATTCCTTTCAATCTATGCTCACGGCTGTTCGAAAATAGACTTCTTCCTCGAAATTTCAATCTATTTCAATCGAACAAGACCCCATCCATAGGTCGTTTCATCTTACCTGGTTCTATCATAAATTTACAAAACTCTGTGAATTTTGTCCCAGAAGATTACCTACTCTCAATGGTGCAATAGTTATTGTTAACCTATCACACCTACCGCAGAATTGACACGGACCCCACCGCAAAACTGGAAAATAAAATCGATACCACATTGAAGCGACTGGAAGAACTGCACCAAATAACCAAAGCGGAGCACTGGAGGATGAGAGCCGAAAACTCCGTTATCGCACAATTTTACGGACTGCCGAAAATACACAAGGAAGGAATTCCCCTGAGGTCGATCGTCTCCCTTCCAGGAACAGCCACATACAATTTGGCAAAAGAATTATGGAACCGACTGAAGTCGCTCATCGCTGGACACGTGTATAGCGTCACGAACTAAAGACAGTTCCTGGACAAGCTCAAAACTGTCAACATCCAAGAAGACGAAATAATGGTTTCGTTCGACGTCACCGCTTTGTTCACTTCAATCGACGTGGACCTGGCAAGATCCACGTTGCGGGAACTGATGACTGAGCACCCACCAAATCCACCTATGGAACCAGCTGCCATTTGCGAACTGATGGAACTATGCATGCAGACATCCTTCAAATTCCAGGGTGAAATATACGAACAGCTGAAAGGAACACCAATGGGATCGCCAATTTCAGGATTCATAGCCGAAGCCGTACTGCAGAAGCTGGAGAAGAAGGTACTACCAAAAATCATGCAAAAACTTTGGCTTCGATAGGTTGATGACAATAGTCATCTTGAAGAAGTCGAAACTAGAACGAACGTACAACATTATCAATAACACATTCAACGGCA
>UZAN01045082.1:7846-33840 GCA_900618425.1 Echinostoma caproni
TATCTATCTATCTATCTATCTATCTATCTATCTATCTATCTATCTATCTATCTATCTATCTATCTATCTCATTCACTGAGATAAGTTCGTTTTGTGGTTGAACCCATAAAGATTCCTGAGAGTAAGTCAAGAATCGCTTTAGTCTTCCTTCGTTGACAGTATTGTGCGTACAGGAAGCATTCAACTATCCCAATCACCACAGTATAGAAGAACCAAGGTAAACTTGTGAAGGGGTAAAAATCGGTGCAAATTCGAAGTTTGGTTGACTGTATGTTTTAGCTGGGGAGGGGAACCAAGTGGTAAATCTGCGTGGGAGAATCTTACTAGATAAAGCCTGAAGTACAGGTGGGTGTATAGTAGTTTTCATTGAATATCCTAGTTGGACAGTAGGTAATACACTTTGTAAGGAGGACATGGAAGAATGTGTGCTATTAAATGATCTTTTGGAGCATTTTTTCGCTGGTAGTCAAACGTTCGTCCACAACGACATACGTCAAAATGAACTGGCGTGTGGAACAGCTTTGATGAATCTGCAGGAGAATAGCGAAAGGTAACATATTGAGCAACAGAAAGATGGTAGTGGCTTTCTTTAGTGGTAACTTGCATACTTCACGACGGTACCTACGGACAGGTATCGTTCTTTGTTGCAGATGAATGGCTTTTCAGGCAAAAACCCACCATTTCCTTCAGACAGTGCGGCTGGTCGTCTTTGACCGGTGAACCATTCACAGTTAACCATCGAAGTGGACTCTTTCCTACTCCTGATTTCGGAGCGCGCACCGTAGTGAATAGTTCAGGCCGTAGATTCAATATCCTACGGCTTCCGGGTTCCGCTGTCTGCTGCACATTGTCCAAGATAAACTGTTCGCACTGTTCAAAATTCACGGGCTCACAGTTGGAATAATTATTGGGACCACTAACTACATGACCCCAATGTTATATGCGACAGCTATCCTACCAATGTTCTAGCATTTAGAATTGTTAAGAACAATGGTGTCCAAGAAGGGTGGATTCGTAATAAAACAGAGTTGATAAATCACTCACTGCTGAAAGGCTTTGAGAACATAGCGCTTCACCCTGGTGGGTAGCATTCCATGACGAATATACTTTACTGAACAGGAAACACGTCCTACGTCATTTCACCAACGTTTAAATAAATTAACAAGCGAAGTTCGTCGTTTTTCAATGCGGTGTTCCATCTATAGATCGAATGTCCTTAATGTAGTATATTTAGTCAATTTTGCAAATAAGATGAAATTGTTTTAGTGGACTATTCCGGGTTTATGGGAGATAATCTACATATTAGACACTTTGAGGCATTTGACGATAGCCCACGCCCAATGTTCATCGCTTTTCATGGGTCGCATATGCTTCCGAGGTAAATCTGAGAGTTTCGTCCAGGCATTTTAATCGTTCATGGCAATCTGGTGCCGTAACACATGATATAGTAGACTCGGCATCTTTCAAAATCAGGCATACAAGCCAATCACATGAGGTTGGTAAGACAGCCGTTGAGTGAAGAGCCTCTGTGAACCACCCACCCACTCACCCAACGCAGCCAATAGCAGGTAATGTGTGCAGAACAAGCAACAACAATAACAACAACGAGCACGTACCAGACCATTCGTCCATTGCGCCCTCGGTTAGCTGAGTGGAGGGTTTCGTATGTCCGGACAATCGACCGGCATATATTGAGCTTAATAGAGCACTGTTAATGAGACACGGAGCACGATCATCCTCATCCTCAGTTGTTGATGCCGTGGTTGCATTTTCTGTTCCGGGCTGGGTTGGTGCGGGTGGGGCCGGGGTAGTTGTGCTGACAGTATCTGTTTTCGAACGGGCTGGCTTGTTTCGTTTGTCCAAAAAGGACAACTTCATGCCGAGGAAGCGTTTACCAGTCGACTTTTTGTCCGTTCCCTCGGGTGACTGAACGGAAAGTGAATCCGTATCTGGACCGACATTTTCCGTGTCTGACGGTTCCTCTTCTAATTCGATATCCTCGGTACCATGATCCAACCAATACTGGAGACGCAATATGGCCCGCTGACGTTGGTAGATCGGACTGGGTATGAGACCGGCTAGTGTGCCCACGGCACCAGTTAAGCCGTTGTCGTCGTCACTTCTGAACACAGAGCGAAGGGATGGAGTGGAGCAGAAAACATCGATAAACAAAAGAATAAGAACGGAGAAAAAAGATAAGATACGACTATGAACGACATAAAACAGTCATAGTTGCGTCTATGATGCTCAAATCTTGAAAATGGCAATAGAAATACGGTGAACATCGGTTTCAGGTATCGTCACGCCACAATTAGGACGGAAACGAGGTAACATTTGATTCTCTTAGCTCGTTGGTAAGCCTAATGAGAACCTAACTCCGCATAATATTACCTCTCCATAAGACTTGCTCATGATAAATGCGTGTTTAGGGATGCAATCGTAAGCATATTGTCAAAGTGTATTGGGCACCTTGAACGTTTGACCCCGTCCAAAGGGTGCATGATCCGATGAACTGGACACTGGCCCCCAACGGAACGCGGTTTTCACACACTGCCCCGCTACCTTGCGGTTCAGGCTTTGGCTAGCCGAAGGCTTCGGTTGTGGATTCCTCAAGGAAATTCACCTGCCTGGGCCCTGGGCAACCTGGCACTATTTGGCCAGTGCAACCCATGGAATGTTTTACTTTTTTGTAAAGATTATTGTACCATGATTTGTTTGGCACACAATCTATATATATACTGCTGTCATAGTCCATTTTTGGGATGCATATCAAGTGCTACGCGCGATAAACCAGCCCGTACCTAACTGAGTGTGGTGCAGTGCGATCAGACCCGAATCCCATATTTACAACTCCGTACAGAAACTTCGCAGGTTATCTTTTCAACTTCAAAGACTTAGGCAGTTCAACGCCAAACAAAAAATTATTTCGCTTTTTGTTTATCCCCGTTCTTTTTTATTATTCCCCTGTAGCTTTTGCTGGTCTACTAAAGGACTGCAAAATTCTTCGTCGAGGTTTGTCGATCATCAGTCGTGTGTCTTTTATACCCGTTGATGCGCTGTCTAAAAAATTGTGTGAACTTCACTTGTCCACATGTGAAACATTTGCACAGAAAACCCTCTCTGACCCCAATCATCCTTTACATGGCGATCTATCCAAATGCTGCTCTCATTCATCCACGCGCTCTACAGATCGATTGTCACCCCTCGCCTCAACCTCTACAGAAATTCCTCTGTTCCCTATCTCGCCAGAATCCTTTTAAACTGACATGTCGTCTCTTCTCAATTTCTAAACAACCTTGGAGGTTAGATGTTTTACTCATTATTTTCCTTCTTTTGATGAGATGTGTAATTTTCGACTGAAAAGCGGACATCTGTTCACGCAAAAGTCTATACTAATACAAAATACAAATCGTCACGACAGCAAACTAGTCCGCAAGGCCAGGGCGCGGTAGTTACCGACCAAGCAGCATTAAGATGATGTTCGCAGTTACTTATGAAGCATACAACCCAGGACTCTGGGAATTAGCCAAACTGACTAATGCAAACCCGCTTCCTGCAGTTCTCTTTGTCAAAAAAAGGGGGGGGAGAACATTTTGCCCATTACCCTCCCTCCTGACGATGGTATACCGTTTTATTTCATTGTAAATTGCCACCTGCAACCCCAATTCTTATAGCATGATTTTTTTATACGGTCAAGTAACAGCCGAGATGTATTGAGATTTTCCAGTGCATAAATCATGTGACGTTGCGATATCGGATTGTCTTCTCAATTAAATAACGTCAAAGATTAGCTTTAGTCTCCTTAGATAAGAAATCTCCCTTCGAAAGTTATTTTATTCAGACAATCAATTAATCAATCACGTCTCCGCGCTTAGAGAGAGAAGTTGTCTTAGTTTGGACTGTTTGTGTGAGTCATGTGAACAGCTACGACTGGCACTAAGCATATGAATTAGGCAATATTTTACTCCACGTGTCAAATGATATGCAATGCAGCAATTTAAAACCTGAAGTTTGAATAGTCAAAAATCTCCTACATCTGTGCACGTGTAGAGGGGGAAGAGAACACAAGGATCAGGATCAAGAGGTCTCGTTATCACAAACCGATAAGCTTGCCACCAGTTCGGATCGTTTCGTCCGGTCACATGTACCAAATCTCCCTTGATGAATGGGAGTCCCAGTTCCTGACAGGCCAGATAGCGATCCTCTTCCGGCTCGTAGGTGAACAGTGCACGCAGATGAATCTGGACAGTATATCGAACGGAGTAGAACCGAGAGCGGAATGAAGGGATCATTTATTTGTGTTGTTGTTGTCATAAACAATGGGTATAGAAAGCGGAAAGTGTAACAACGAATCATTTACTGGAACATTCGGATCCCGTACAGTGTGAACAGGCAAGTCAGAAGACAAACACTGCGAGATGCATTTCTTCTCGTATGCTTTCATCGGTCGCGTATGTTAAACAAGATAGACAAATGAGTTGGGAATTCTACGTCTTTTCCTATCAAGCTTTAGCCAAAACCAGTAGTTCTCTAGTCTTGACGCGCAAACTTTGGTCATACTGTTGTAGGTGCGGCAGATCAAAAAGTATCGGAACATTCCGAGGTCAACGAATGTTTAAACAATTTATTTTCTACAGAAGTTAATGTTGCAAAGCTTGGTAGATAAATGAGGTGTATCAATCGTATGCTGCGCAGTTGACCGTCGTATTGGTATCAAATGCAGCACCGCCTATTGATTGGAGAAGGTTTAAAAATTATGCCTGTATCGTGAAACCGTTTGGCACACCTCGTAGGCTTTAACCGTTTTTAATGTGCTAAATAATAAGGAAATTAAAGAATTATAAATGCCTATCCGTTTGAATTAAATGAAGGCCTCTTCCAGTGGATTAAAAAGGGACTGTATGGTGGAAGAAATCTAACTTGGTGGTCAACATGTAACTGCGCATCCAAAGGTCTCTGATGAAAGCACGCATTAGCAAGGATAAAAACATCTGGAACAGCCGGTTGCTCAGTAGCGATTAATGCAGAGCAACTTGATAGAAACTCATTGAAAAAATGCAAATTAACATTCATATTTAAAAAAACTGGTGAGAGACGAACATACTATTATGTTCAAGTTGGGAGTGTTTTGCTGGATGGGAGGCTTCGAAAAGCTGTAGAGTTCCCTTTGGACCAGCCACAGCTGCGACAGTGCCATATGTTGCAGTTGGTTTCGTCAATAGCAACCGATCAATCTGTCTTGTTGATCGATAGACCCGGGAAGCCTATCTCCATTCTTTCCGAAAACTGCCTCAAAGTGGTGCTAGGGTTTTCATTGACATCACACAAATGTTTTGTTAACTCGTCAATGAATTTCGCATCTTTAGATCGAGGTATGAATGCTACTTCCCGATCTGAGGCTGCAATAGCAAAATATGTTTTGATCATAATATAGAAATATTCGACAGCTTCTTTCAAATCATCACCTCTGCGGATAAATTCAATTACTCTCCGTCGGTCTTCCTCGCTGGTGGAGCGATATATAGTGTTTTCTGTTCATCCGATTTAATGTTCTCCATATTTCAGATGAGTATAACGCTAGACAAGGTGTAGTAAACATTACTGCCGCCTTTCTTAGCCCCATCATCGGCTAATAGAATGCCGCATGACGGCACTACGACGGATATCTAAAACACCATTTCGCCTGCCCGCCGAGCTTGGCAATTTATTTGCAAATGCTTCATTACCAGCCCAGGTGAAATCATCAGTGTTTGTGAAGTGGCAGTCTTCTGCCTGTATCCGTTCGTAATGGAGACGGATAAGGATAAAAAACTGGCTTTTTTGGACATTTTGATCATCAGAACGTCATCAGGAAAACTGGAGACAACGGTCTACCGTAAAGCAACGCATACGGATCAGATTCTAAACTTCAAAAGTAATCATCCACACAGCCACAAAAGATGCTGTGTTAGAACCTTATTCGGAAGAATCCAAACACACTGCAGCACCGATATACTCAAGAAGAAAGATATCTCCTCAGAGTATTTGCTCGCAACGGCTACACCCGCAACTTCATCAAAAGAACTCTAACCCAAAGAAAGAAAGAAACAACAGACGGAGAATCGGGAACAAGAACGACCCTGCCGTACATCAAGGACGTTTCGGAAATGACAGCAAGACTGCTCAGATGATTTGGAATCCAAATCGACCACAAACCTACCGCCTGTCTAAGGAGACTTCTGTCAAAACCAAAGGAAAGAACAATGTAGAAGGACAAGAGCAGTGTTATCTATAAAATAAACTGCAAGAACTGTTCAAAACACTACATCGGACAAACTGGGAGAAAACTGTCAACAAGGATCGGTGAACACCGAGCGGCAGTCAGGAGACATGACCCACTATCTTTGATTTCCCTCCACGAAGATCAAGAAGGACATCAGTTTGACTTCGCTTCAGTGAAAATTATCGACCAAGCCCGGTCAAAACACGCCAGAGAATTTCTTGAAGCTTGGCAATCCTCAATCAGCAGGCACATTAAACTGGATCACGTGTACACGCCAATGCAACTCAGGGATCAAATGACGCAACAAAAAAGGTCACGCTGTGACCTGAGAACGGGCCGAAACCGCAATCAGGACAGATGGACAATCACCTCCCCTACCAACCTCACCCCCAAGCACCAGTCGAAACACAATGAGAACAATGGACAAAATTGGTCGGTGGAGAAGAACACATAAACGAACGGACACAAGCAGAAAACTGCCACTTCACAAACACTGATGATGTCACCTGGGCTGGTAATGAAACGTTTGCAAACAAATTGCCAAGCTCGGCGAGCAGGCGAAATGGAATTCAGTCACCCGAGCTACGAGAACCGACTTTCAATATCTAAGATACGCTAATCCTATGATTAAAAGTTTCAAAGGAAACATAAGCGGTTAATTGTTTTACGTTCACAAGCCCTGAAATAAATCAAAAAGTGACACCATAAAAAGTGAATGTTTACGTTCCCTATCTCCACTTAAGGCGAAAAGGAGCTATCCGAGTTCCCACTAAACAATGCCACTAGTTATTGAACCAATTTTCGCTTATCATGTCGTGGAATCAGAGCAAAAAGGTAGCAGCTGGTCTGCAGAGTCGACGTTCACCTAGCCTAGATGCCCCCCCCCCCCCCAGAGTGCATGAGGTAAGCGCAATACGTGTGTTTGAGTTGATGAATACCATCCGGGCAGTCTGGCCAAGAGACCGCCATGGTGTTACCTGATCGCTTATCATGAACGGTTCATAAAAGGCTCGGAAGGTAATGATGGAACTACACACTCCGGCGCAAATCATATGATTAAGTCACAACTGTCACACACGCATTAAACACCATTTGGCGGAGAAAAACAACCCCCCATATTGTTAGGACGACGCCAATTCTGAAGGTGTGAAACTTAACTAACCCGTGTCTCTAAACAACGAAAATGATCATCACTTGGTCCTAACCAGGAAGACGGGTGGTACCATATGAAATCAATGTTGAAACTAACTGCACCATACTCCCAATGCCAATTCACGTAGGATCTGACAAACAAGTCAGTTCTTTCAGTTTTTTCACAGCACATTCGAAAAAAAGGAAATATCTCAGATGGGCATGTATATACAAAACATGCCTGCATAATTGAAGGTGAGTGATATAGAGAGATTTCGTCTATCACTTACTGAGATTCTCTATTTCCTCTTCGACTCTACTTTCACATTTTCTGTCTTTCTCCAATTGCTTCATCCAAATGGGTAGCCAAAAGACAGCAACCAAAACGGCCGCACGAAAGTGGATGGTTAATAAACGCACAAACGAAAAATGAGGTAATTAAGATATCCAATTATTTTCCGCGGATCATCAGGAGGTTGAAAGAAGACAAATTTCTGCTAGTGTTTTGTGAGTGCTCTAAATTTGTATGACACAAAGCATATACACCATTTGGATACCGGGGGTCGTCAAGTGGTTCCAAGTGTGTTGAACTGCTGCACATTTTCACTCAACTAACGCTATTTGGTTCAATTAAGGTTATCATGATCATCTTTATCCTTCGCATTATTTTTTCCCTTCAACAACAGAGGAAAATTAAGATGAATAAAGCTTCTAGTTTGGCCGCATTATCACCCACGGTTCTTTAGCCTGGCGGCACAAATGTTAGTCAAAGCGCTGTAGGCGAGCCAGATAAAAATTATCGGAATATTCTAAGGTCAACGTTTAGTGAAACATTTTATTTTCTAAAAATGTTGATATTGCCCAGCTTGGTTAAGAAATGAGGAGTGTCGGGTGCACGTTGCACCCCATGTTGTTTGAAGAGCTTTTAAAACGATGTGCCCGTCTCATCAAACCATTTGGCACATCTCGTACAGCTTCAGTGTCTCCGTATAACATGCGATACTCCGGTGAGTAAAAATCTCAAGTGTAACACAAACGGCACATTATTTTGCATTCACAAGTGAATTCTGCCGATGAGAGGTGGATACATAAACATGCCGAGGATAATTAGATACCGTTCACAAAAATATACCCCATCACTATCATCAGTTTATTACCGATGCAAAATTTGACATAATTACCACGGTCGGGGATTCAGAATTACGGATTTTGTTCGGACGGCGTGCTAAAGGGTGTCTTTTGTGAACAGTGCTTATTATCCTCGGACTGTTAATGTGTCCACATCTTACAAACGGAGAACACTTTAGGTGGAGATGCGGAAAACTAAGCATCTACTTTTTGTTGTACCCCTTTTTTTATTTATTTCAGGGCTTATGAGCGCAAAACTATGTGCCGTTTTTGTAACATGCGGAATTTTCACTTACAGGAGTATCGCATGTTATACGGAACCACTGAAGCTGTATGAGACGTGCCAAATGGTTTGACGGTATGGGCACATCGGTTAAACCTCCCCCAGTTAACATGTGCTGCAGCGTGTGACCGTCACATCCCATTTCCTAACCAAGCTCTGCAACATCAACATTTGTAAAAAATAATTTAAAAAAAAACATTTTTGACCTCAGAATAGTCCGATACGTTTTATCTGACTCGTCTACAGCGGTATGACTAAAGTTCGTGCGTCGAGGCTAAAGGACTACGGGTCATGGTTAAAGTATTGAGGGTTTTGGCTATGCTTGATGGGAGAAGATGTAGCATCCTAAATGGCTGTCTAGCAAGTATAAAAATGCCTGGCATTAGAAGTGACAAAAGGAATTGGGAATTACCGTTCCATTGCCTGCATATTAGTCACGAGCAAATTTTTTGAGGGTATCTGGCTACCGTAGGCTGTCACAGAATCTGCCGAAGATAAAATGCATAAATTAGCATATCGCCCTACACTTTGAACCGCTGCTTATCTTTTTCACTCAATACTTTCCGATGTGGAAAAGAAATGTTAGACGGTCAGAATGATGTTCTCAGACTACAGAAACGGATTCCCTTTTTTTTACGATCGATTGGTATTGCTCAGTCTGCCAACCGAAGCTGGGGTGAATCCAAACGTTTGCAAAGTGATCCACGATTATCCCATAGTTTGAAGGCATTCCACGTGCTTCAACGACAAAAAGTCTATTCGCCCTACTGTAAATTTTATGTACACAGCATCAGTCCACTTTGAATCTCAGTCCTTAAAACTGAGTGTTGAGAACTTGTTGTTGTTTCAGACAGTAATTTCATTTTTAATCATGTCCGTCCGTTTTGTAAACAGACGAATAAGATACTCCTGACCAGATCACTCTGAACGTTGAATTTCCACCGTAAAAAGCGTCCGTAATACGGGATATTGTCTGAAGCGAACGGCAATATAATGACAGTCACGTTTCACCGTAGACTGGGGGCCGAACAAGGGTAAAAGCAAGATGAAAATCACTGATCCCTGAATCAGCCAGTGCCAAGGGATTTAATCTTGAGGACAATATGACTCTTTGGCACGACTCATTGAATGCGATCTATATCGATCGGACGGATGACAGGTGGAGGCCCCCCCCCCGAGGCTGGTGGTGCATGACGAACGGTTGATTCGTAAACGCATTCGAGAACACATGTGAACACGTAGAACGGAGTGCGTACAGGTACGCACGTACGCACACAAGCACGCGTGGTGTCACGTGCACGAGTGTGATATGCACAGTTCTGTCAGTGTGGCCTAAAACCATCTGAGTATGGTAATCCGATCGATATCAGCTGACTACGAGATAAAGCCAACAATGCAGATCAAACAGACGTAACTAACAGTCTTTCGGTACAAGATCGGCGTTGAGGAATTTGTATCGAATACAAAATTGGGGCATCCTTAACTTGATAAGGTACTGAACATGTCAGTGAACAGTATGCGTACAGTTTCGATCATAGCCGAAAGTAAATTTGATCATGATCGAATCTGATATCTACGCGAATGCGGACAAGTGGAGCTATCACATCAACCAAATGTGGTCGAAGAAAAACAAGTTCGGTGCACATCCCACGTTATATCGTTCGATTGGAATTGGAAGATAACAAACCCAGTAACCACATCGTACACGGCTCTCACTAGGCAAATAGATTTGTTCAAATTATGTTGTTTGGTAGATTACAGAAGAAAACTGTTTCACGTTTAAATTGTGAAGAGATCAGTTGCGTCGATGGGATTCGAACCCACGCATGGACACCGTAGACACGTAGTTTATCTGGTAGAGAATGTGCTGTACCAAAGCTTAGGTCATGTCCATGTGTAGGCTCGAATCTGACAGAAGCTACTGATTCTCTGCAAAATTCAAACATGGGTGAAAGTTAGCGCCTGAATAGCGGTGAAAAGTTTGCAACATAACGGCCGAACTTGCCAGATAAGTGAACACCATGAACGGGCAATACATGACAATCTATGAGTTCTGGAATTTATATCGTGGTGTAATGCGATGGAATCAATACTTACAATGCCTCCACGCGGAGCTTTCGAGTAGGGATCGGCAGACGGAGCAACCAGTAGAACTACTTGACCACGTAAGGAGCCCTGGAAAGTTGGAAGAAGTAATCGAACACAGTTCGGATGAGACGTCGAAACCACCAAAACAACGACAACAACAACAACAACAACAACAACAAGATTAATAACAACAGCAGAAACCACCTTCGAACAGAACCACGTGCGTGAATGAACAAAAGTGAGCAGCCGAGGTCATTGTATGTCCCGAAGGCATAAAATGCTCACCAAAGTAACAGAGACACCAGGATATTTCGTCCAGCCACAGTAATCGGAACACTGCAAGGGTTATTATTTATGCAGCGATCACCGAAACCATGGCCAACGAGGAGGCGAAAATGTTTGGCATCTGAATCAACATGAAAAATATCATTCACGAATGTATCCAAGTAAGATGAAACGAAATATGCATGGGGACAGTGCAGTTGAGTATAAATAGTCTCTCTTTTGTTCCAAAGCAAACTGGGACGCTAATATTTTCCCCTTTCGGCACTCAGAGTGATCCTTAGTTTAGTAAGAATGAACTTTGAGTATTGGTTCACTCGCTAAAACAACAATCCTCACAGGTTCCTACCGTGTTTGAGGTCAGGTAGAGTAGCTAGCCGCTCTTTGGTCTAATTGCACTGGCCTTATGAAAAGAGGACATTCTATTCCCTTTCGTTAGGATGAACAGCAAAAGAAAACGAGCAGAAGTGTACAGGTTGTCGCATTTTGGGTACCCTATAGGATTGCCAAATGATCCAAAATGGCTGAGGAAAACACAACCCAGACCACGACCGGTTGCTGATAATAATAGTGCCAAATACGACTGCATATTCTTTCTGGTGCTGTGCAAAGAGTAATGTGAATTATCTAAGCCGTTCAGGTTAAATTTTGCTTCATCTTTTAATACAACAACAAAGAGCTACTTATTATGTCTTTTTGTTCAATTGTGGCTATAAAAATAGAACAAACGACGAAAGTGCGAAGTGTATTAGTTTAGGACAGAATAACAGAGGGGAACCACAACACCCGTCAATAGTTGGATTGGAATCCACGATTACGACTAGCTACCGCTTAGAGATGGGACTTGGCATTGAAGGTCGTGGGACGTGAAGTGGCAAACCCCCAAAAAAACCCAATAGGATGGGTCGGATGGTCGCAAACCTAGATAGTAGTGCTAGGATGCGAACCATGGACCCAAAGTGCGCCAGTGAGAGCAAACTAAGTAGTTTGACGAACAGCACTACCCATTTACGTGCTTTCTTTCATAACTCAATGTCTAAGTTGAAACTAAACTGATGACTTCTTCCTGGTATCTAAGAGATTTCCACGCTCGCGAAGAGTTAGTTGATAAAAAAACTGCGAAAAGTGCACTAAATCGATCGCAAGTTGATTTTTAAACTGATCCTTTAAGAAAGTTCCAGATTTCAATTTTCTCTCACGTATGTGTGAATCCTGGATCATCATTATAACAATTCAACCTCCAAGCGCTCGAACTAACCATTGATAAGCGTGATTTAAGCCAGTGACCATGTGGTTAAAATCACCGCAGTAGCCACACAGGGTTTCAGGTACAAACCTCACTGCAATCATTTCATTTCGGTTTTGGAATTCGCTGCTTTCGCTCAACACAATAAGGAACCTTATTTTAGTCTAACACTTTAGGCCTTGGGGACCAGGTTGATGATTTTAAGACTAGGCAACAGGAAGCATGCTGCGACGTGTGTCTAAAGCAATCTCACTCACTAACCCACACATCAATTCTGAGTTTCAGTTGCTTCCCTGGCTCAACCTGACCTTATCCAGTCACATTTAACTTTGGTTTGTACTCGCGCGTTATACTGACCATGTGCTTTTGACCCTACTGGGTGATATGTTGTGATGGGCATCACCGGGATTTCGCATTTATTTCACGATGAATTTTTGATCCGTTGCTATTGAATTTGATTTGGACTGATTATCAACCTTTAAATTTATCTTCAAGCACAATCATCCGCTCATCCAGTCAACCATGCACTCCGAAAACAGTAGATTCACACTTCGCTCTTGTTAGAGCTCATCAGTAGTGCAGCTGTACCGTTCCGTTCAAGTGCTGTACTCCAGACACCACGTGGAAAGTGTCCGTGCTACCACTGTGCCAACCAGTTTAAACCGGGGCAGAACCGAATTGCTAATTCATGTGTGTTTAAGTGTCATCTTTAGAGATGGTCAGACATTCCTTTTGACCCGACAGGTACGAAGAGAGAGATAGTATTACCATCACTAACTCGTGCATTAAGATCAATTTTGAAGGATAATCAGTTCAAATTACTCACAGCACTACTCAAAAGCAGCTGACTTAAATCGGTATCAACATTTTACTGCCATTTTCGGCAAAATTACACACAAGTCCAATGCCAGTATTTGCTCGTCTTCAACACAGTGAAAAGGAGAACGAAAGAACAAAGTGTTATATCCTGTAGTCTAAAGATTTGCTTAGTTAAAATCAAACGGCTCTTTTGGATTAACAAAACGGCGGGACAACAGCGAAAATCAGTTGGTAAGGTAGTTCAAAGTTCCAATCCTCACGGTGATTTAGCGAAACGACTGGTCGTCTAAATCTGACAGGCATCAAGGTGGCACTGGAGTAGAGAAGTTATTCTTGACTCGACTAGGTTGTTCTGAGCTCTCTCGTCCTCCTTTGTCTATCAAGGAACTCTGTTAGAAAACCGCCTGGATAACTTCCAAACAGTAAGTCAACCAATATCCCAACTACACAACTACAAAGTTTAATTTATAAGAAGATTCACACACACACACACACACACACACACACACACACACACACACACGGTTATCGGCCTTCATGAGAATCGCTTACCAAAATTTCAGTGACAGTATTCAAATCCTTTCCCAATAGTTCAATTCCGTTAGCGGACAACAGTTCGTCACCTTCATGGAGAAGAGCTACAACACAAAGGAAAAGACCAATGTTGTGAATGAATGAACGACTACAGCAAGTGGAGAAACGCTTTATGCACCCGGAGGGGGAATTCTCAACAAATTATGAATGTATACAGTGGATATGCATAGATATTTAGCTACCCCGTTCCTCGAAATAGACCGAATCCCAGTCCACCTTATATCTGGTATGCACTGAGTTTGGAAGCTACCGGCGAAGTTCACGTCACTGTATTGCACTGTACGATGATGATATATGGCGATCAAAAACCGAAATAAATTCGATGCTGCAGTACAAGAAGATTTGTTAATGCGAGAGTTTCTCCTTAAGGTGAATGGCAGTTGTCGTACGATTCAACAAGAGACGGGCTGAAGGTACGAACTGACGCCGTTTCTGTACGAGGGTTAACGTGCAGATATTTAGAGCAAGTTTGGGGATTTGACACAGCTTTCCGGATGCAGGCAGTGCGTCGAGAGGCTTTCATGATCATCCCAGTCTTACTCACTAGGGTAATTTCCAAGAACTATTTCCTTATGGTTAGAACCAGTAGTGGACAATCTCCATAATTTCTTTTCTTCCGAACAAGTCGTGGAGCGTAAAAATTACTCAAGTAGAAGCGCACGAAGGTCATTTATTACGTTTTGCGGATTGACAAGGAGAAGCGATAAACATATGGACGAATGGAATTGTGATAACAAGAAGGGAATAAGGAACTTTAAAACAAGCTCAAAGGGCGGATACGAACACGGCTCTATGCAGTAAACTATTATAAAGGATGTAAAACGCCTGTAAGTACAGAAGAGGGTAATTCGTTAGGTGCATCATTGTGTCTAGGAACAACATTATCTACAAGGATCACTCTAGGAAGTCCATTGTATTTGGATGGATGCTTTGGAGATTTCAGAATATTACTGTCTTTTGAAAGGGGCCAAGGAAAAATAACTGATGAACAATATAATCGGTGGGGAATGATGAAAACTTTCATAAACTTAAGGATGAACTTCTGTGATACATAAAGCATTTTTAGTCTCAGGGAGATAAATGATACTGCTCTAACCTTATAATACGTCTCGTGGACCATGACAGCTTATGAGTTGAAAACATTCCCAGATATTTCGCACTGGAGGGACTTGATGTGGAGTGATCGTTAACAAGGAGAGAGGGAAAACCGGTTCTTTAAGTGCAGTACAGCTCACCGAATCGTAATGGGAAAATCACATCAAGACATTTAAAGGTATTTATAATATTGATTGATTTGAACTGATTATCCTTCGGACTTCACCTTCACACACGATGCTCAGTTCATCGGTTCAACCATACACTCGGAAGCACTAGACTCGAGTTTCGCTCTTATTAGAGCTCATCAGTGGTTCATATCCACCGTCTGTCCGGGGTTTGAACTCCGGACCCATCGCACGGAAGGCGTCTGCGTTACCACTATGCCAACCAGCTCATAACATGACTGAACCAATTTGTCAATGCATGTTTATTCAGGCGTCATCTTCAGTGATAGTCCGTTCATTTGGCCCGACACAACGAGAATTGGACCGCCTAACGACTACATGAAGTCCCTTTTGAACTTCAGAGGATTCGCTGGGGCATGAAAGTTTACGGCTAAATACTACATCAAGGGCATATTTACACCCAATAAGTGTAGAATGAGTCGGAAGTTCACTGGCATATTGAAAAGAAAAACGCGGAAAGAATGGCATCTTGTATCACCGAAAATTTGTGATGGTACTGTGTGAACTGATTAGGATCAGTGAAATGATCACGTATGATTTGGCATATGCCTGGATTTGCATCTTTTTCTGAAAGTATTTTTATCAAAGTGGATCTGTCCAGACAACCAAAAGCATCCTTCTTTGGCTGCGATCAGCGAAGTTCGCTTCACTATATTTCGCTGTACGATGATGGTAATGATTCTTGTGGTCAAGTTATATAAGGCGCACGGTCTTAAACTTTCCATCCAATGAGGAGTATATGGAGTGTATCAAGCATGAGATGGCATCAAGTGTAGAGCTTGATTGTCTGTACCCAAACTGGAATCTTTCATTCATTATATCTACGGAAATGTCTCAAATACCATTAACATTACAGATGTACAGGCTATCAGGCGATATTCGCAAGGTACGTGGGAGTTGGTCAAGCAGGTCTCCAAATTTCAGGAATCTTACCACTGGACAAACAAGAATTGAAGACATCCATTAAAGAAACCACGAGGGAATCAACACAGTTTGAGCGCAACAGGAAACAGATGGTCAGGACCACTAGCCTTGCTTGTCCTCGTTGCATTTAGTTGTATGTCGACATGAGAAAGGTCAATTGATGATGGAAAACTAGTGATAGTGAAATATGGAAGGGAAACACTTTGAGTGCATTTACTGGGTGTATCTGAAAACTAAGGGAACAACGGTACTTTGCGCTCTGTACCGTTCGCAGATCATATGGTATCGGTATCGAATTACTCCGTCATTTTAACATTTGATTTGAGATCGATATGGTCAAAGAGAACTTTGAACTCATCACAGTTTTTGGGTTCACGTGTATGAAACGAAATTCAAGTAGACGCATGTTATATCCTATTAAATTTCACGTGCGTCTGAGTCCAGACGTGCGTCAAACAAATAACGGGAAAGAAAAATGTATAAAAAAGGTGATCACTTCATAATGTGCTTATGTGCGGAATATTACCAAGCTGTCTAAGACAAATAAGGGAACCTTTTTTAGAGGATTCACAGCCAGGGCCTTCGGTAAGCCTAACCCCGACCCAAAGGCAGCGGGGTGGTGCGTGCAACCGCAATTCATTAGGGATCAGTGTCAAACGTCCAAAGGACCACATTCGTTTCAATCAATCAGTGAAATCCGCTGGAAGCCCCGGAAGTTGGCAGTGAGGCTTTCTTGGCACAATCTAGTTAAAGCGATTGTCGCATTTTGCGACGTGCAAGGAATCTCAAGATGTCCATATCGAACAGCTGTATGAGCGGGTGTGGTTAGAAACAAAATTACTTTCGTTAAAACGCACTACGCGAATACCCAGTACATAGGACAACAGTCTGCGCGCTTTAGCGCGTAGAACATTGCTGATGTCGTTTTGAGAGATCGCTCGCTTACAGCCAACCAATAGGTGTTCAATCGGCAGGGAAATCGCATAGGCAGATCTCACAGAGGAACTAGAAGAGGTTGAGGCGCATCAGCTCGTGGGACGGATAAACAAAATTTGTACCGTCTCGTGGGAAACCCCAGCAGTTGAAGTCCGATTGTGCGAAGGAGACAACCAGCTGGACGTCATGATCATCACAACGAAGAAGTTCCATCTGAATCTTGAAAATCGTGAAATCGGAGACTGTTCACCCAAACCAATCTGCAATAGATACCGCTAGATACACATACAGTGTGGATGGCAATCACTTAGTGTCCCGAATGATGACCCTCTCTTCCCGTGAATTTTAAAAGACGGGAAACGAGTACAGGAAGCACGTTGGACTCTTGACTAAAGGAAGCGAGAAGCGATCTGTGTTAGCATTTCTTCCGGATCAATTATTCGTTAACACGAGGTTTGGTTCAGAAACAAATGTGTCAGTCGGGAAAACCTGCCCGATGTATTTTTGGCGGCGGAATGAGATAGGGTAGTGCTAGAAGGAATGCACTAGATAGGCAGTGCGTAAACATGATTGAACAAGTACTATGTACCGAATAAGCATTGAAATGAAACGTTTCCGTTCTATTTGTGACTTCAGAATTGCTTGTTGGATAACTTTGGTAAATCAGTTTATGCTCAATCGGGCAGCTTAACAATCCGAGTGGGAATCAATGATACTGCTACTATTGCATGACTCACAACGGCGATCATTCGCTAATGGACTATCAACTACGGAGAGCAAACAGTTAGTGTGAAGCATTGTGCATAGTGCTTGGGTTAATGATATTGCTGGCCCAGCGCATTCCTCCGAGTACTACCTCTGTCATTCCGTCACCGAAAAGATCAACTGCAAGTCTCACGTTGTATCGTTAGTACATTTTTTGTCTCACATAGTACCCTACACACTCTATACACCACTTGTTAAGTTGAGAAGTGGAGAATAGGGAAAAATCCAAAGAAAATATCCCCAGTATATTCAATCATCATCATCATCATCGTACAGCGAAATACAGTGAAGCGAACTTCACTGATTGCTGCGAAACTCGCAATGCATAGCTTATGTATGTATTGGGGTTTGATGGACGGGTACTGCTAGGGTGTCCAGCCATTAAGCAGAACGATTAGGGCTCTTGTCCAAAGCCTTTCGTTCTGATAAGAACCTAATTGCAAGGCAGCGTACGAAGCGAAGCGGAGGCCTATTTACTTAGATTGATTACTCCTCCACCATTTTTTACCGATTGAAAAGCAAATTCTTGACGAACCTCCAAACCTGGAAGACCAAGATACTGGACTTCGTCTGACCTCTACCCAGTAACCTACCAGATCTTCTAGATCTTCTCCTAGATCTTCTGTCATGATCAAAGCCATCCTGTGTAGCTCGTTGGGTTAGAAAGGTGCACAAGCAATCATATCACGTCAAGGTGCAGTCTCGTCGTGACGGCATGAGGGTATGAAAACCCTAACAACGAGACTGGGTCACATAGGTCCCGTTATGCTCCCTGGCTGGGAACCCCAAAATGATGCTCACCGGTGTTCAGAGACACTGAACGATATGGTTGGGCGTCGCAAACAGTGGCGCTCAGGCATCTACTCATTGTTCTTGTAACTTCAGTCTATATAAATTCGCTATTCTCCGCTTGAATCTACTCTCAACATTATAATCTTCATTCTGCTCTTTCATCCAAATGGGCAACTAAAAGACAGAAACCAAAACCGGCACACGAAAGTGCATGGTGAATGGTTGTAAGAACTAAACTGAACTGATATCCAGTCGAGCCAGTGACCACTGACAACCGGGAAGTTATGGGTGAGTGTAGTTCTTACGCTTCTTCTTGGTTAGGCAGTGAGTAGGGCTTCCTCAGAAAAAGCTATTTGAGAAGCTTGATCGTATGGCAGCATTTCATGAGGTGCAAGGGAGGGGTTACCAGCCACAAACGGAGCTCATCAAATTAGACCTCCGGGCCAACATGGTAAAGCATATTGTTAAATACCACTACGGATGTCTTCCTTCGTAGTCTAACAATCCATTCCATACATTTGACAACTACGAATGACATATCGCTTTCGTAAACTAACCACGTTTTAGCGAACGAGCTATCCTGGTGAAATGCGAAATGGTACTGATAATATGCAGATCACTTCCTCTTGCTTCGGTCAAGAGTCCAACGTGTTTCCGTCATTCGAACAGTACACGCACGGTTCCGGTTTAAAAACACGTTAAAATTACCTGTAAGAAAGGGGTCATCATTCGGGGCAGTAGCTTAATTCCATCCATTTAGCGGCATACATTGTAGAGTGATTAGGACGAACAGTCTCCGAATTCACGGTTTTCGAGAAGGGATGGAACTTCTTGGTTGTGATGATCATGCCATCCAGCTAGTTGTCTCCTTCGCGTAATCCAACTTCAACCGCGGGGGGTTTCCCGCTTGACGGTATAACCTTCGTTGATCCGTTCCATCAATTGGTGTGCTTCAACCTCATATGAATGCCCACTATAGCTCCTCTGAGATCCGCTTATGCGATTTCCTTGCCGATTGAACACCTATTTGTTAACTGTACGCAAGCGAACTCTCAAAGCGGTAGCAGCAATGTCCCAGGCGCTAAAACGCACAGACCGTTATCCTGCGTGAAGATTATTTGCGTGGTGCATTCCTACTAAGAGAACGGATTATGTGATCTGTAGGCATCTCGCTAACATCGTGTGCATATTGCGGTATCCGTGGTACGATTAGTTCGGCCAGCGGGAGACAGATATATGTAAAACATACGGATACGTAAGCGTAACGCAAGCGGGTTAGATAACTCGTTGCGATCGGAGGCTCACAAGACTGTGTCAAGTCAAAACATTAGAATCCTATTCATACTTGAATAGAATGTTCGATAATTGTGTTTTGAGATGAACTGATCCAGAAATCGGTTCAGGGTTCGAAACGGACGTGGTCCTAGCTTGTTTGCTCTCGGAAGACAGGGTTCAGATGTTGAAAGAATGGTGAAACGGCTCGAGTGGACGTACAGACTATTCGAAAAAATTACAGGGCAGAATGAAGTGGTACCCGAATATGTTGGTTTCATACCGGGACCAATCGATTTGCAAACTGTATTCTGTGCAACACTGCCTTTTGTAACGAGTGGAATTCCTTCGTTTGAAATGCTGAATAGCCCTCCCCTCAGCATTTGACCTGGTGTTGCTCGGTTGCAAGTGAAAATGTGATGGAAGGTGTTGAGGAGGGATGGGGTGGGGTGGGAAGGTAAATGAGCGATGACACGTACCAGTTTTTTGAGCCAAACCACCGTTCACGATTCGGGCAATGATGATCGAGCGACGTTCAGAACGGACAGTGGCACCCTGGTTGGTTGAGTGGGACCAACCGATTCGGCAGCGGATGCGATGGATCAAGTTACAAGAGGTGAACGAGCGAATCCCAGATCGGAAATAGAAGGGGTAAAGATAAAATGTATGCTTAAATTGCACGGGATGTTTATCGTGGACTGTGTCTCACTTGGTACACAGCTGAATCAGTGCGAGTTGGCGATCCATATCAATCGGATGGCGAAAGAAAACGGTTAACAGCAATAACAGTTGACTTCTATTCAGGCGTTAAATCTAGATCTAAGGAAATCATTTACAATGTATGATAAAATGTTCGTGTTTTAGAGACCAAACATCACGAAGAACGGTGACCATTAAAAGAATTTTTCACCTTTTATTTCCAGCACGACTGATAAAATTCATCAAGTCTCGCGGTGACTATGAAAGGGTAGTATTAAGACAAGAGGGATAGCCTTAACACAGTAATTTTTGTGAAAAAATTCTTTGAGAGTCAGACTGGATCGCGCAAACGGTTGGTGCATCAGATGATCACCTTTTCAGACCTGGGTCCGAATCTCTGTGAATGCGATGGATTAGTACTGCTGATGATTTTTTACGAGGTTTCTCAGTGAAGGATAACATGTTGACTCTGTACGAGGGTGTACCTTGACGTGGTGTGATGGTTTGTGCACCTGTAAGACACAACGAGCTACACAGAACGGATTTTCTCTGGTCAAAGATCCAATCATGCTTGAGAGGTCAGAGGGTGGAGGTTACACAAAGTTCAGTCTCGTGATCCTCCAGATTGGTGGTTCGACTTAAATTGGCGTATCAGTTGGAGGAAAATGATGGAGGGGCAATTGATCCAAGTGAATGGGCCTCCAATTCGCTTTACTCGTTGCCTTGCGGTCAGATTCTTGTCGGAACTACAGGCTTTAGACGGAACTCTAATCGTTCTCCTGTTTAGTGGTTGGAATCCCTAGCAGTACCCGTTCATAAAGCTACAATGAACACAAATGAAAAATAATTCCATACTGCATCGATCGTCGTTCATGACAAATAGGACTCCGCCGCCCATTGCATCAAGCTAGGTGGGCTGCGACACAAACCGCCTAACCTTTAGCTTTTTGTCATCTGTACCCAACTCTCTCTCTATTTCCGTTCTTCCGACGAGTGAAATTTCATCAAACAACTTGTTGAGCAGTGGTCAAAGTTCGCTGCAAAATAGTATTGGAATTAGTTTAATATCAAATAAATTGCGGATTCTGAAGTTTCTTCATTCACTGAATCTAGAAGCCTTCAATGCGAGGACTCGGAATTCTCCATCTTTCGCTTGAATTTGCTTTCAACATTCCAATCTTTATTTTGCTCTTTTATCCAAATGGGGCACCGAAAGACAACAACCAAAACCGGCGCACGAAAACGTATGGTTAATGGTTATAAAAACTGAAACTGAACTGAACTCTGAGGTAGATAATTCAATGGACTCTGGAAACTGACGTCTGGTGCGTATCGGAGAACCCAATTCAGGATCCGAATATTATAAGCCACCTAAGGACGTTAGATTGATCCTCGAAGTATTTCCTACCCAAATCAGGCGTCAACGAAGATCATTTAGCGGTTGGAGACCCGCCCGCAGTTGTTTGTGTGCACGGTAGTTCCAGGGGTTAACCAGCGTCCGGAATGGAAGCAGCACTGAGGTGTTTATTTATCTTAACATAAGCGCCGGTCGACTGCCCCATTCAGTTCTGCGCAGACCACTCTCTCTTGCACTCCAGTATCATCTTCCGACATAGCTCTTGACGGACGGCAAAAAGGCGCTCTAATTCAATGGGCGCGCTAACTAAATCGACGACATAGCAACCAGCTACCGTTGGTTTGGCTGAGGACCTATTAGATCACCTGCCTTGAGTTTGATCACGCAATACTTTTGATACACTTCGCGCTCCGGATCACTGGTCACATACAAAACGTGCAAACTCGGCTGGTACATACATCATTGCTTGTCTGACCCAGGCGTTTAATCCCGCTATGAATGGGAGCTAGGGTAAACAAAGGGTGCTTCAGCATGGCAGTGTATATGAATAATGGAATGAAATAAGACGAGCACTAAATTCTGCAGCGAACGTTGCTTGTGGATTTGAGTACTAAGTCCGTCCAAGGTAATTGATATACCGTGAATGAGTAGCCCTGATGGAGAAAACAACAAGTCCCAACCGGACAAGATTCAAACAGGGGTAGGTGGAGTCTGCAACGTTAGCTCACGTAGAGCCTCAAGAAGGACCTTGGAAACTGCTGGGTAAAAATAACTAGCAAAATTGAATTGGCCCCTATATCAGCTAGGAGCCAAAGACTGCCCCAGATGAGGAAGTCGGTGAACCCCCGTTAATAAAAAAACTGCGATAAAAGTAGACATGTTATTCAAAGTAGGGAATAACGGCTGGACTGCCAGGCGGAGTATTTCAGCGAACAGTTCAGCTAGTCTGGATTATCTCGTTCATTGAAGCTGAAGCCACATGGGCAGTATCATGTGATTATCCCACAGAAGTAAATGTAAGATTTCGCAGTGAAATTCCGAAAGGAGGAACAGCAACAGGACCAAACTGGCATCTCCCTACTTTTTGGAAGATGCGGGAGGATGACCTCGTAGACTCCGTTACTGATTTACTGCATGACATCTAGTCGCAGGAGCACACTCCGTCAACTTGGGATTAAAACACTGATCGTTCCAATTTTCTAGAAAGGATCACATAATGACTGCGCAAACCACCGCGGGATCAGTTTGATCCGAATTGTAACCAGCCTATTAGCTTCCATCATGCATCGGCGTCCGAAGCCTTTGAAGGAGATGAATATTCGCGAACAGCAAGCAGGATTGCGACCAGGTCGCAGTTGTATCAATCAAAACTTCATGTTGCGTCAAGTACTCAAACTACATCATGTGTGTTATTGACCCACAACTACAGCGTTCCTTAACTTAAAAGGAGCTTTCGACTTAGTTGACCATGAAGCCACAACGAGTTTACATATTCGAAAAGAAATGCCCCAGAAGTATGTAAGCCCACCAAGGTGACGGCATTCGCACATTTCTAGTAGAATGAGGGTATACGGTGAGCTAAACAGATTGTTTGAGACCGACAGCGGTGTTCGTCAAGGATGCCCTACTTTACCACTCCTCCTCCTGTTCAGTTTCGTCGCAGACGAAATACTGAATGCTGAACGCAATGAGTGGTCTCCAAAACGGTGGTATTGAATGAACATTTGGAGAAAAGCTGTACGATTTATAGTACATTGACAACATCTTTTACCTTATCGAATGTATGTTGGACACACAAAGCGCACTTGACAGACTGGCCATGTCTGTTGTTCCATTCGGCATGCAATTTGCACCTTCAAATTCATGCTGCATAAATGCGTGCCGTCTACGTCTACTTTGATGCTTGATGGCCAGGAATTAGTCATAGCGGAGTGCTTCTCTTACTCTGGTAGTTGCGTGACCAATGACGGCAGGGCAATAAGAAGACAACTGCACGCATTTCTAAGACTGACGCAGCATGCACAGGATTGAATCACCTGTGGCGACGACGTTTCGCTGAATTCGAAAAGTTGCGTTTATGGTACCACAGTTCGGTCAGTTCTGCTCTTTGGTTCTGAGATTTTGAAGTTGCTAGTAGAAGGCATTCATCGTCTGGAGGCTCTCAACAATCGATGCCTACATATCCTGACCCAGGTGTAATGGTGTGAGTGTATCGGTAACCCAGAGGTAAGCTGTCCTGTGTTTGGGAATTTCCTGATTAAAAATTGGTTGTCGTATCGAATTCAGCTCAATAGGGTTCGCTGGTTAGGATACATATGGTGTATATCCGGGTGTTCTGCCACACTGTGCCTTATTCGCTGCTGCCTCTGGGAGCTGGGAGATGATGTGGAAACGAGGCACGTAGGATAGTTGTCTCAAGTCGTCCACACTGGGGTCTGAGACACCACAACTGGTTGGTTGGCAACGAACGGACTGCAATCTTGCTCTTGTTGTCACTTATCACTTTACAGGCCAAAATACCTGAAAAGTTGTACTTGCATAGTGAGTGTATACTCTGTATGTTGACCATAGAGGTTCCTCTAAATAGACCCAATTCCTGTCCACCTCAAACATGCTCCCTTACCTTGTATGCATTGTGAAATTGGCAGCAATCATTGAAGTTCGTTTTATTGTATTTCAGTGTAAGATGATGACTCCGCGGGAAGTGCGTATTTCATAAACGGAACGAATTTCCCTGAGAGCTTCATTTAAATTTTGCTTAAACGATACTGGCCTTATTTTTTTATATAGTCAAAAAGATTCATCTATTGTGGTACATCAGATGTGACATTTCAGTGAACTGATTGTATTCCCTAGTGGTTGTACATCAAACTGCGATAGTTTATATGAAAACTTGTCGTATGTGCATTGAGGCTTAACAGCGAAATACCGCTCAGGGGAACCCACACGAACGAAGGCGAGGTTTTATTTAGGAACTCAATAGTTTAGCTCTCAAGACAGTTGCTAGAACGCGGGGAAGTGAACGGACCTCTTTCAGACCTGTCACATAATACATTTCGGTCACAATGTTGTGTTTCGTTGATGCGACAGTTATCGATCGGTCATTCTGTATTCAGCGACAGATGTATGCATTCAGTGAGATAAGCATGAAAGGGTGGTAACTATCCAGTGACGTACGAGAAAAAGCTTAAAAAAATCCACCTATCGAGGGTAGTTCACCGCGTTTATATGCTAGACTAATATTTCCAGGAATCTGCAAAGCCAGCTGATACCCAATTAGCTACCCTTAATTGTTTGACCTTCTTCTGGACTATACTGATTGACCTTTCAGGGGTGATTGAATCTGAGACTGGGAAAATTCATCCTGTGTAGCTCGCCGCGTTGCAAAGCAATCACAGGACAGCACAGCAAGGTACAGTTTCCTCGGGACCGAAATCATAATAGTGAATTCACGGAATCGGATCAAGCGGAATACTTCAACGTTTATTCACCAAGTCCCAAATGACTGCAAATGAAATTCTAAACTATTTGTGTATTTGTAACTTGAAAGTTTAGTTTATTCAACTTCTTTAATTTGCACCTCTGGCTTGGTAGCACATAACCGAGAAAAGACAACGTCGAATCTTAGACCTCACCCACATCCACGGACGCTTCAACAAGAGCTTTTTAGACGAGATATTCCCGGAGATCCGAAATACAGAGAGAGAGAAGAGTGCGCGATGGATGGTGGTGTGAAATGTGTGTATTATTTCATGGGCATGTCAGTGTGATGAGATACCGTACTGCCCGTCCGCCGAAGCCAGAGTACGTGATTGGCCCCAAGGGTAACGCGTTCAGTCGAAAATGCAAGACACTGAGAGGCGGTGCTTTGCATTTTAACACTCGGTGTTTAGGTATCATTCTAATAAAATGAACAACTTACGAGAAATTCATTATCCCCTTTCTGAAGGACAACGTATTTGAGTCGAACACCCTGTTCGGAATAGGAATCCCGACCCTGCTCATCATAGGCCAGTTTGGCATAGCAACCGGGCACCACACTGTATTCGATGGTCGGATCCGGTTCCGCAACAGGCGCAGATTTGCCGGTACCCAACTCGTCCGCATCGGCTTCGTTCGCCGCGTCTTCTGCA
>UZAN01045083.1:729-12109 GCA_900618425.1 Echinostoma caproni
CGAAATGGCATGCGCTTGGAGAGTGCAACCAAGATTTGGAGGAAACACGAGAATAAATCAAGTTTCAAGGGGGCGGGAAGGGATGTGTTACATGCTTTCATGTGAATCGTACTCACACACACACACACACACACACACACACACACACACACACCGTTGTGTCACATGAACAGTTAGATGACAATTGTAGACGACTTTCAGATAGGGGGACAGGGAGGGGAGAGAGACAACATCCATGCTCGGAACATCTTACCACTTTGTCAGACGTCTCTAATTCCGACTTCAATTGTTCAACTTCCAATTCCAAGTCAGAAGTGCGCTTTTTATATTGTAATACCTGATATCCGCGAGTAAAAATAATGCAGCGCAACAGGTATTGAAAAACCAGAAATGATCTCGTGTATGTGCAAGTGAATACTGATTGTTCTCGGGGTTTCGAGATGAGCGGAGCATAAAATTCATGTCAAAAACGTCAAACAGACCGTGGCAAGGCACTCATATACGGGCAAGATGTGAATGCTTAGGCGAACATCCAATGTTCAATCGCTTCCTATCTACATTTTATGAACCAGTTGTACTGGAGTTTAAACGAAGGCCATAAATGCATTTCTCGTCGAAATAACTGCTACTTAAGAAACTTACCAGTTCGCTTGAATTTTCTGTTAAATTCACGAGAAAACACTTAAAATGATGGTCAGGAAACATTAGGCTGTTGAATGCCAATTAAACTTGATATCAGAGGTCCCGATAGAGAACACTGAATAAACTTTATGTACAATTAATGATTTATGAAAACAAATTATGTGCATAACACCGTCATCTTTCACAGATTTCACTCTCATCGATAGTAATTCACTTTGTTTGTGATCCAGCCTGGCTTTTACCATGCGGACGACCATACTTTTGCCATAATTACTTTTGTCACTTTAGAGTACAGTTTGCAAGATCTGGATTTTCCTAATCGATTATTGGATGACTTTATTGTTTACCTTAACTTGTGCTCATCCCAGCCGGTTGCCTAAAACATTTAAACAATATTCAATTACATATATATACTTTGTTTTTAAACAAGTAAACATCTATAGACGTTTTCGTATTTTATCGTGTGTTTGGTTTCCGTAATTGTCACTTTTTTATTTATTTATCCCCCCCCCCGCTCCGCGGTCCATTCACGGTTCACCAGTTTTGCATCATGGTATCGATCCGTAAGTAATCAGTGCAAGGTTTTTCGTCCCGCTTTTTCATGATTTAACAATGTGAGAATCATACCAACAACAAGATATTTGATTGCGACGCGGAGAGGGAAGTGACCACGTTCAGCCGATATTTTTTATCGTGATAGTGAACTTTTTCAATATACTTCTGCCAGTGATTGCAACTATTTTGACTGCAATGTGTGATCTTTAAGTTCCAACTCAATCATGGAGTTGAATGTTGTCCAGCTCCGCTTTAGAATCTCAACCACAGCTGCTGACTAATCTTACTGTAAAAAGAGCCACCATGCTAACTTCTTTACCAAGATGGTCCTTATTCCTTTGTTTTTTACACTTCATTCCTCTTACTTCGTGGTACTCACTGCAAACTGCAAATGATATGAAAAACCTATTTTTAACCACCTTGAAAGTCAGTTTGGGCGGATAGTTCAAATGTTTCTCCTTAAATAGAATACCAGAAACGAAACTGACCGTAAAACCATGCAGTTCCAGCTGCTACGTATACACCATTCTACTAGATATCCTCTCGGATTTTCTATTTCACCATGTTATTCATAATGTATACCTTTACTTCGTCCTCTTTTAGTCATTGAACATATGTGCGATGTGTTCGTGATTCAAAGCCTGGACGGGACGGTGGATATGCACTACTGATGAGCTCTAATAAAAGTGAAACTCGAGTCCGGTGCTTCCGAGTGTATGGTTGACTGGCTGAACTGAAAATTGTGTGTGAAGGTAAAGTCCGAAGAATGGCCAGTTCAAAGCAATCTGTAGCTGTGTGGTTTAATATAATGATTTACGGATCTGGTAAAGCCATATTTATATATATTTTAGATGTCTGATGTAGCTGATAATCGATGAAAAAAGCAGCCACCTTAAATAAAAAGGAAGCAAAAATCTGGCGTAAGAAAAACAACGAAGTTCACTTGGTATTCAGTAATCAATAATTTATTTTTCGCATGGTTCTATCTCCCCCTGTCCGCATTAAAACAAACAGTTCGTCAGTCGATTGACTCACTTTACTTTGTAATTTCTGTATAAGTTGTGCCTGTTTCTGTTGCCCATCCTGATAGGCTGCCAGCTTTCGACGATAGCTGGCTGTGTCCTCGTCCGCACGAGATCGGACATCCGCCGCACTACTACTGTCTTTCGAGTCTGGTCGGGTGATCGGATAACGAGACATGAATGACGTACCGGCAACCCCGATCGGATCCAGACCTTCGCCGATTTTAGTACTACAAATTGCCTCCAACTGGGCCGGTTCCATACCGGCCAGATGAAAAAATCGATCCAGACTGATTTCATCACTCGGACCGGCCTGGGATTGTAGAGTATCCTGACAGGTCAAGATTAAGAAGGGATTTGTGTTTTGTTTAATTGCGCATTAAACATGACATTTCGAAAATTAATAACCAATTCTCTGAGGGTGCGTAACACATATAGAAAGCAAACTTCAACAAGTCTTTCAACACAGACTCGTATGAATGAATAGGTGATAATAAAGAAATCACATATCTGAATTAAAGCATAGACTGAACTGAACAACCCGCTTCAAATTCAGCTTCTACAACAGAAGATCACCAAATGATAACCAACAGAAAAACTTCAAGCTCAGTTGGTCACTTAGAAAGGGTGAAGGCAAACCGAAACTAAATATTTTTCTTGTGAGTTAACCCATATTTTTTCCGATGAAATGTCGTGCGTTTGGCGAAATATGGGAGTTTTCCTCGGTGTCATCACATCATATATTCCTACATCCACATATATCTATTATGACACATTTGGAAGAAAATTTAATTCTATGACAGAATCTTGTAATTAATGATATACTTGTTTCACTAATGATAAGCGTGTGTACTTTGACACGATTTTTGTCATGAATACAAACTAATACATAATACTGAGCACATTTGATTAAAAAGATGGCTTTGTCCAAGGCTATTGCTATGTGTTATACCTTGTCAGGGTAATATATAAGGTTCAAAAGGCCACTCAAGACTCAGTGCATAAGGTCATCTTTCCCTGTGCTCAAAGTTTCCCTTTTTTTAATCAGCCTATTCTCTTGTTTTTGCTGTTTAACACATACCCCTATCGAACCGGAAGGAAGAAATACGCATTGCAAACACCAGATTTTACGGTTGTCGGCATTTTTCTATGCCCACGGTTGAATTGTTACGCGGTCCAAATGAGAAATCTCGTTGGTTGATTGGCTTCTTCTACACGCTTCGTTCGCAATTTTCCAAAAGGAAGGTGTTCGGCACAGCGATTAACGATTTCTTATTAACCGGTAGACAAAACCAAAAAAGGGTGATTCACACTCCATCAGGCCTAACTTGAACAGATCCCCTTGTCTATGTGGTCTATTTGGTTGAACATGAACGGCCGCGTTGTTCGCACGCTATCAAACGGGTTAATTACACTGGAATTCATTTGAAACTCAACAACAAGAAAAAATATTAAACGAGATCATTGATATCTGAAGAATCTAAGTAGAACCTGGTTCCCAGTTATCTGTCCAGGCAATAACTTCGCACAGCCACACACTACTCCAATGTGGCTGAAAAAGCGGTTTAAGAATTGCTCCACTGTCCCGGGGAGTTGCAAATCATCAACTGGGTTAATGAAAGGGCAAAACAACTTCAAAGCGGAAGTCACAGTATTATTATGTTGATCGTTAAATTCTTGAGGCAGAAACATTGTTATTAACGTTATTGTTGTTTTCTGGCGTTCACACTCCACAGATTCCCAAACCCCCGGAAGTTATAGTTTCCCGCGTACTGTTCGGAACCAGTTAGGTGTTTGCACTGAGCTCGATCCCTTTGCACTGAAACGGGGAATGACTATTTTTAATTAGAAAATCAGGCGAAAGTCCTTTCGTAAATGCAAAGATTTTTGTGAGTAATTAAACCAGAAGTGGCTTATTAAAATAAAACCCATGGTCGTCATGGTAATCAGGCATTCTTTGAGTTCATTTGCTCAATCGTATGGAGAAATGAAAATGATTTGGAATAGTTTGTATCTTCAGTAACTATGCACACTTTAAAATGCAAATAGGATGCAACCCATCCATACGCAGATGAAATCGAATAAACAGTTTGTTACCCGGGTAAATGCTTTCCATGCACAGAAAGGAAAACTTTACTATTAATTTAATTAAAAGTGTGCCCAATATTATTTGGGTCACTTTGCCCTG
Source organism: Echinostoma caproni (assembly GCA_900618425.1). NCBI lineage: Eukaryota > Metazoa > Platyhelminthes > Trematoda > Plagiorchiida > Echinostomatidae > Echinostoma > Echinostoma caproni. The sequence goes on from UZAN01045083.1 coordinate 5,137, forward strand.
GATCCTAAAGGGTACCAACCACCCCCCCCCTAGTTTTGATATGATCACATTCAGTTCTTTAAAATCATTTCTCAGGAAGTTATCAGTATTCTTACGAAGGGGTATCATTATTATTTCACCAGAACAACATTCAGATTATGCAATGAGCATATTGCTCAGTCCATGCTATTCCACATTGCGTGCTTTGACTACACGGTTGGGGAAAACGGAACAAAGTTGTTTGCACAGGGTTTGTTTGATGCGCTCCATGATGATCATTACATACGCAATTTATGAGCCTTTTATAGTCAAATATCATGGAACATGCGCATGCACGCCACCTACATCATTGGACCGGTAACGCGTTCTATCAGTTGAGCTACGAGACCACACTGACAGTACTGTTTTTTCACAATTCAAATGTAAACGAGTTGTAATGTTAATCTCACAGCGATATCGGTAGAGAATCGTAATCGCCGAAGTTTTGGTTATCGTGAGTGACCTTTCTCAAGGTAGGTTTTACAATTGTAATCGGGTTGTCGTCCATAGTTCACGAAACAAAAAAAATAAGAAACAAGTTACCCGATATTAGAAGTTCATTCGATGGATTCCACGGAAAATTTGATGTGGCAGTCAGCTTACTTCCTAGCTGGTGGTTTTAAAATCACCGCCGTCGATGTGGCCTCATTGCTCAGATAGTAATAGAATGCGTGCCAGGAAAATCGTAGGCGGTGTCCACACGTGAGTTCGAATCCCACCACGGTGGCTGATGTTTTCATTAGACGGTTTTCTTACGTAGCCTGCCAAGTAACTAGCTCTAATACGTCAAGCATCAGCATTCTATTTAATTTCACTCTGTGCACCCCATTCGCTAAGACGGTGGTAGCCCGGTGGTAAAGTCACCAAATTATCACCCTGGTGGACGTGTTTTAAAATCCCACCCCACTACCACCACCAACAACAACACCAACGCCACCGCCTCTCCTTTCCCATTATGTGTGTTGTATGGCAGCCCTTTGATTGACTGCTTCCCCTTTTGTTAAAAATTGTATCTTTCTACGTGGAATCGAAGGAAGTAAAAATTTTAAAAAAATGGTTTAGATGGTCAATGTTTGGACTGGCCTATTCGGTTTTTCACAGGCACCGAGCACTGTTGATGATGTTCGGTATGGGTTTCATTCCTTGGAGATTGTTAATTTCACACGATTTGAACGCATTTACATGCGATGGAAATGTTTGTGGTAACCAACAAAGGGCACTGGACAGCTGATTTGCCCTGTTTAGGACCCGTCAGCAGTGAGTACTTTTAGTGTCCCTGTCAGAACTCGAACTGCGAACATTCGGGTTGGGATTTCAAACCCTTAGCCCTGAGCTACACAGTCGATGATCATCACCGTATAGTTGCTCAGGGGTAAGGGTTTGAAGTCCCAACCCGAATGTTCGCGGTTCGAGTCCTGAAAGGTACACAAAAGTACGCACTGTTGACGAGTCTCAAACAGAACAAAACAGCTGTTCAGTACTCTTTTTCGGTTAGCAGAAACATTTCAACCGCGTAAAAAGTAGCTCTCCGAAAAGATTTTGAATGAACAAACAATTACGGCGATCAGTTCAATCCGGTTTCTGTGTCGACAGAATTAAAAAATCACCAAACGCAGACTCCAGTCCAACCGGAGGCATAATTACCAAACATTGAATTGCTTAATTGCTCATGCATTTGCGCATAACTATAGAGTAGCGCCAACAGGATATGCACCCCGGCATGTGTCATCGGAAGGACATATCGCAATGTTTGGTGTCAATGGATTTTTGTGTATGCAGCCACGCATCAGCCACAAGGAATGACCTTCTAACATGAAGCTCTTCACAGTGTAGATAAGCAACGTGTCTACATTTCACCGACGCCCTGGCAAGTGTCACGCTGACTGAAAATAAGTACGGCTTTTCGGAGCGCTCCACCCTTCAGTTTGACAGTTTATTCGGTATGGCTGGTCGTTCTCAACTGGTCGTTTTTCTCTAATCTGCCCTGTATCATGTCCAAGCTAGGAATAAAAATGGACTGAGGAAAAGGCACATTGGGCCAGATATATTAGACCCCAAGCGACAGTTACAATAATCGTAATGTGAACTTTATTTGTATTTTTGGTGGCTATATCTCACTCCGGTCGGAGCGAATTTCTAGACTGGGGGTGTGGTCAGTTCATTTTGTGTGTGTTCTTCTTGTTGGCTGTTAAGTGCCAACAGCGTTAATACTAAAAAAATCATACACTGAAAGACCCACCTAATATATCTTCCAAACGCGTGGTAATACGGAACTGCACGAATTTAAACAACCCCGGATATACGACGAATTTCTCCTTTGAAATAAAATCAAATTCTTCACTAATCACATGAAATAAGTAGTCAGGTTTTGATTGTTTCCAATCGAGTCAAAACCCCCCGGAGGCTGGTACTGAAATGAGCGAGGTCTGTGACCCGCAAAAAGCTCGCAAACATGAGTTGTACGATATTGTGTAAATGGAAAATCAAAAACGGTCCGATCAGCTTCCCTGTGGCCGAGTGAGTAGCGTGCTTACATTCTGCCCAGGAGGTCCCGGGTTCGATCCCCAGTTGGTTCGCTGGATTCGCACTACTGATCAGACCCAACCACGTCGAGACAGTTATCCAGTGATTCTTAGCTTTTCAGTTCACGCTTCACTTGACATATACACGACGAATTTCACCTTTGAAACCTCGGATACGTAAAACATCCTTTTCTCCTTATTTATTTCATCGACACTAGAAAACATGTGGGCAGAATTGGAAGTGATCATCAATTGCTCGCTTGCTATCATTCAGCCGTAAACGTACATTTCTAAGATCATGTTAAACGATGAGACAGTAGCAGTTAAAATGAGTCATTTGAACCGGCGATAATTATTAATCGTTTGAAAACGTAACTGTATGTTCACGAAAAAAAAACATCTCTGACGCAATTACTATTCCCGTGGTATTGATAACATCACGCTTGATACCTCCCTATCATGCTGTATGACATGTTCTTCTCTCTCTCTCTCTCTCCCTTCCTCCACCACCATCATCCTATCGAATTTGGTCTCCCAACTTGACCTTGATCCTGAACTGAACCTAAACCACTCACCACTTTTAGCTACCATCTTGTTCGAATGAATCATTTGAACTCTTCGTGTTTCTCTGTTTGACATGATCACATATAAATTGGCAGTTGACAGTTGAATGAGTGCACGCGAAATTGATGATCAATATCAATTCAGCCCACATGTGGAACTCTGGATACGTTACAGTGTCTATTGGTCAGACATAATGTAAATGTCTTCTATATTTTATTATTTGATAAATTATAGGAAATAACTGTAACAATATTTGTACACCCAAATACCTTGGCTTAGTCATCTCGCAAAAATAAAACGTCATTGCAGACTGGTCATCTTTCGCCAATTAAAGTGAACAGAAAATCGGTGCTAGAAGGATGATTTTTCGCCGATAAAAACTCCAGATCCATCACTAACGTTCTTCATTATGTAAACTAGCAGTGCAACAATGATAGAAAGGCACCATCCAATTAGGGGTTGCCATTCTCGTGATAGGCGGGAGAAATTTCGGATCCCTAGATCTTAGCAGAATCTCAGTCTATTTTACTTTGATCTCTACCAATTGCTTACGGTATTGACCTTAATCAGAACTGGCTTTCAACAGTTTTACTGTTCCGCGTTGTCTGCAATCCATAGTTGGGCGCTTCACAGATTGTTCTTGATCATCTTCAATAACCATGATAACTTACCCTCACCTCGCAATGGACAAACAGTTTATCGATATGAACTTCATCAAGGTATTTTTAGGTACAATCCGTCGAGTGGGGTCCATTAGCCTCATTCGATATTTACCCGTTGCCGACTCACTGTTGAATATGCGTAAAATAGTCCTGATATGCGAAGATAACCAACTGGCATTACCACAGATTTCTATTTTGCACTATAGTATTTTATTCCTCGCCACACTAGTGATGATTGTTATGTGCACTAGCATTAACTTTTTTAGCCTGAATCCCATCCAAACAAAATGACCAGTCTGGATGCAAGTGCTTCTTTTTCTAAAAGGATGTGTGAGATGAATCGAGAGGAACAGCTGAGCGTACGCAAGCTCACGTGTGAGAGAAACAAGCAGACGGGAGACAGTAGTGAAGTCATTTGTTCCAGAAAGACATCTGTGCTAGGAAAATCCAAAGTGAGTTGGTCAGTCGCCGATTTACAATCATTCACATATGTTTGTGGATTGCCACCTGGTTGGAGTAGGTGGTTATGTTGCGTAAGCATAGTACTATGTTTGATCAAAAAAACTATGGTGTTGTTTTGTTCGGGTTTATGCAATTCTATCTCTCTCTTTCACTTCATTGTGTGTGTGTGTGTGCATGTTGATTGTATGCAAAATGTTATATACCCTGAGAGCATTGTGCTATGATCCGGAGAGGCTTTTTGTTCCCGGGATTTTGTTGATGATGTTGCGCTTGTTCTGTGGATGGTGTTATGGGTGGTGTTCCCTTGTATTTCACTGTCCTTTACTTTTGGGTGTGGTTATCTGTTGGGCTAATAGAACCGGAACTGAATACGATTCTAATACCTCGAAACTGTGTGCGCGTGTATATGCTCCTGCAAGCGTGCGTGCATGTGCGCGTCGGTGCGCGCACTTGTGTTAGTTATGGTTAGTTAGTTAGTCTTGGTACGCTGACAACGCAACCGTTCTGAACTCTTACACAGTTTGCATCATTCAACCGACTACTACACAAACCTACTGTTGCCCTGGTGTGCCTGTGTTTGCAAGCATAGGTGTTGGTGGAGTTATTAAAAGTTGGATTACACCCACACACACACACACACACAAGCACACACACACCAGTGCGTGTAAGTACACTTGCAAACCTACCGAAGCCAGGACACGAACAAGTTTTACAAAATCAGACAAGCGTGGAGACGTACGTACACACACAAGTTCCCAATGACGGTTGAGTAGTCCATCTGTTTCCAACCGGCTAATGATACAAAATGCGATCGGAAAAAATCATTTGAATGCAATTGCACACACACACAACACCGGGCGCGCGCGCACACACACACAGACACACAAATAAGATCACCACAGTATCACCAGCAAACAGGGGTCGGGATAGAGAGCGAAATAGCCCGCGACTGGACGAAGCACTAAACATCGAGGCAACTCAAGAGGTGTCGTGAGTCAGTCGAACAAAGTGACACAATGAACTTGATCTCTAACATGAAACTAAACTGTTTGGTGGATTAAACAATTGGAATGGAGGAAACTCGGTCAGCACGTTTAGAATGCCTGGTGTCTGTTCGCCATTGGTTTCTGCGTTTTCAGACGCACAGTGAGCAAGTGTAACATCATGAACCTGTTCGTTGCTTTTTACTGGTTTAGAACAGTGATTTCAACCCCGTCCGGTTTCATCGTCCAATCTAAAATATGCTTGTCTAGTTTAACTGAACAACACATACTGAGGGTCAGGGTGGCATAACACGTCTCGAATAGATCCGAAAATAAATCTGAACCAATCGGTGACTAAGTGACGCGGTTTTATTGTGAATCATCTACGATACAAACGTCGCACGTCTACTTCGGTTTCGAATCTGGTCACAAAAACAGACGGTTGTGTGCCAATGGCGAAATAATTTCATTTGTCGACTGATTACTGGTTTCAGTGGAGAACACTGTGCTTACTGAGCTCAGAAAGAGTGATTACGCATTTAGATGATGAGTGTTTGGATTAACCCATTCGATTTTTTTTCACAGGCACCAAGCACTGTTGATGATGTTCGATGTAGGTTTCACTCCTTGGGAGATCGTTAATTCCCCACTGTTTGTATGCATTTACATGCGATGGAAATGTTTGTGATAACCAACAAAGTGCACTGGACAGCTGGTTCGTTGTGTTTGGGATTCATCAGCAGTGCGTAATCCAAACACTCAGTATCTGAATTGATTGAGCCATTCGCACAAGGTGATAATCATCCACCGTGTAGCTCACGGGTAAGGGTTTGAAGTCCCAGCCCGAAGAATCGCCAACGAGTCCCAAACAGGACGAAACAGCTGTCCAGTGCTCTTTGTCGGTTATCACAAACATTTCCATCGCATTAAATAAGGGTGATTACATAGTTCAGTCAAATTGGAATTCAGTAGATTAGAAAATCAATCACCATATATCAACCACTGTGGTGTGGTTAATAGTAACTCCGTACAAAACATTGTACCTTATACACACTCAATTATTTCAAATACTTGAAATAAAACTTTACATAAAGTCAAACGAGATTCATTCTATTAGGTTGGACTCGTGCACAACTTTCGATACTTTGCACAAAGTTTGTGCACCATGAATGGGTCACTGAAGCTGGATACAATGTATGATATACTTCAGCAGGCAGTCCCTAAGGCTTTTGTTTACCGTCTTTGAACTGCAAAGATAAATCCAGATTCCGGAACGAGCTGAACCCATGAAAGGATAACATCAGTAACTTTGTACAGCTTGAACTCCACCAGATAAGCAATAGGGCTACACGGACAGATGTGGTATATTTACATGTTTCAACTTCTGTGATAATCAGAAAACAAGTAAGACTGNGGCATATGGTGGGTTAGTAATCAAATATAAAGAGATCATAGCTGCCGACGTGATTTAGCTCAGCTGATCGATCGCGGTTTACGATCGTTCTACGATTACAACATATGATAAAACCATAAAATATAGATTGCAAATATTTGATCTAATATATTTTGACTTTTAATAGGTGATTTCCCCGAAAGTTTTAGGATTTCTCATTAACCAGTCCCTAAAATTTGATTACAATTTATTTGTTTATCAAAATGAATGTGTAGAAGAGATTATATTTCCGACCTTTCTTGTTAATTCCGTCGGTTATCTTACCTTGTTAAACCTCTCATTTGGTACCTCATCGATTCTAACCGATAT
>UZAN01045083.1:13182-26157 GCA_900618425.1 Echinostoma caproni
GGGGGTATGTGTCACGTTGTGGCCAAGGCAGTCTGAGTGATTATACGAATCGCTTTTGAGAACAAAATGATGGGTTTAATAATCGAATGGTCACTGCTTCGGCTTTTGCGAGATGACGTTGATGAGCAGCTTTAGAAGGGTTTGATGGTACCCTGTAGATGATTTGAAATGCGTCGTCATCAACCTGATACCCGGTATCCGTAAGATGGGCTACGATTGCACTTGAAATCGTTTTTCTTGTGCCTGAGCGCAGCTGAGCCGGTTTGTGTTCCTTGATTGTTTGGCACAAAACCACTGCACTACACTTTGAGCAACTACTTCCTCTATCCTAAAACGCGGTAGATCAATACTTCTGTTTCCTGCTGTTAGTCTCTTCCTCACAGCACTTTAGCAGCAGCATTTCACAGAAACTATCATGATAGCACGTTCGTTTGAACAATTAGTGAGGAAACAACATTCGTGACTTATTGTCCAAAAGGAAATCGGTGTTGGAATCACATCAGTAAAAGCTCTCAATTTTGAAGGGATAGGTCAAAACGGTGTATATCATAGATACGTTGAATCACTGAAAAACCCTAATTTTTCACTTTTGAAATGCGTTCCCGCGACAGAAATGAACGATCACAGTCGGGGTAAGATAAATCCCCGAAACACGTTTTTTTCCATCCAGTCACGTGAACTGCATAACTCTAAACCGTGGTTATCGTGAATGCTCTGGGAAATGCATGCCCGACTGGGAGGGAGAAAACTGGCACTCTGAAAAACCGGGATTCGAATTCAATAAATGTGCCGCGAGTATGATGGCCAAAAATCATCATCGAATTCGTTAATGGTGATCATTAGCATTGCAAATATTTTGATCAGAATTGAACCCTTCAGCACATTGGTCTCGCTGACCTTCATGACTTGTGCCTCTTGCTGGTCGTCATGGTTATCACACGGGACAATGTGGAATAGATGTGTAACGTGGCAACGCATGTGCCATAGTCGAGGGATTTGGCAGAGGTCAAACTTTACACGATCACAGGGCGTACATAACTCCAGACATTTGAGGTCTCTTGAGTGATTGTTTAAGAGTGGCAATAACTGCAGTTGGCAATATTCACTCATGGTTTGTTGTACCCTTTTGCTAACATCAAACTGTATCAAATCAAGCACACGAGAGTGCAAATAATACATTTTGTGTGGTAAACTCCAGCAACTCTAGCAGACTAAACCTGGTGAATAATTCTATGTTTAAGTGGAGGTGGGAAGTAAATTGTTCGACTTGAAATGGAGATGAAATAAATTTCCGCTTTGGAAACGAGTATTTCTCTATCAAAACGGTTCATGCGGATAGGATTTTGAATTTTGTGATTGGAACCCGATTCCCTATTCAACGCCAACAATCATCTTCCTCTTGTATAGATTACCACTCCGTAAGCAAAATTCTGAAGGTAGAAATCCAGTAAACAACCTCCACCTAAACTTCACATGATTAATTATTCAATATTCTTGTATTCATTGATCTGAATAGAAAATTGCAAATCTTCATCAAGCGCCCACTATTTCAAGAAGTTGTTTCAAGAATCAATTATTTTAAAATTATTACTAAGTTTCTATGAGCCATAGGCCTTGCATAATCTGCAGTTCACCCAGATACCCACCCACCCCTCCGTTTACCATGGTTTGAGGAGTTGCGGATTCAAATTAACTTGAATCACGATTTGAAATTTTCCGAGTCTTGGTGTACGCATAACACTGACACAAAATGTGTTTGGGAACAATAAAAATTAATATTATAGAATAATAATATTATGGAGTATTTAATTCGAATGTTCACAGACCCTGGTGATGGTCTTGAGTATTGCTTGAACCATTCACACAAGGCAACGATCGTTGACCCTGTAGCTCAAGATTAAGAGCTTAAAAACATCCTGACCCGTAGGTCCGTGGTTCGAGTCCCGACAGGGCCACAAAAAAAAACACGCTATTTTGACGAATCCCAAAGAGCTGTCCAGTAAATCTTTGTGGGTCATCACAGAGATTTCCATCACTTGTAAAAAATAATACTATTTTTAAAGTGTAGGAGGGTAGTGGTGGACTTCCAAACCGTCATTGTTGTTTAAGTTTTCTCAGTGTTCCAAAACAAATTTATTTATTTTAGTCGGATTCACATACGTAAACATGTACCCCTCTCTCCACAATCCTGAAGGCGGGGGGTGGGGTGGTGGTATGAAAACAGTCGTGTGATCAAGTTTGGTGCTCATAGTAAAGTTGAACTCACATACACACACACACAAATGCACGCACACACATGTCTAGCTGACTGTTTGCAGTTTGTAAAATCCGCTAACTCTTCGCCTTTTCCGTACTTCAAATGGAATTGCAATTGCTTGCACGGTCAACTGGAAGAGATTGAATTGAAAGCGGACAGAAGTTCTGTAAACAAAAAGTTACGTAAAACTTTACCGTGCTCAAGGTTTGCAGTGTAAGAGGAGTGGAGAGGATGCGTGAGTAGAACGCAAAGAGATAAAAGTTTAATTTCACTAGAGTGTCGTTACTCACTTATCAGAGCTGATCTCGAAGACTCAAGCTGAGAATCTCTAGGTAAACTGCAAGAAAATGGCTTGCGTATTCATGTGCGTTTCCATGGTTAACGTAAGAAATGTTAGCAATGTTTACTAAATTGTTTCAAAAGCCTATTTTTCTATTAGTTTAAATTCACTGACGTATTTCACTTGTCTGTTTACGTGTTGGAATCCATTTTCATTATATAGAATGAAAGGTCCCAACACGAGTCGCACCCTATCAATTTTTATTTGTTAATCACTAGTGAAAAGCCTGGGAAGTGCAATACAGTACAGCTGGTTCGTTAGGCGTGTTAGGAATCCGCCCACAGCAGTGCACATCTATCGGGCTCGAGAACGTCACCACTATCTGATACAGAGCGCGTTCGCTGTTGAAAGAACCTAGACTCCAGCAGGCAGTGATTGAGTCTGGGATGCACAGCTCCTCAGCGCGATCTTGCCAAGAGTGGGTAGGGAATCTGTATTTACTGAGCCCAAATCGGTCCATTCGGAACTGTTGGGCAGGTGCGCATTCTTTTTATAAGGGCGCATTTTGTCTAGCAGAGTCGATATAGAGTTACTCAACACTGGGAAGCGTATTCACCAATATGGGCCATTCGTTGAACAAAACCACTTACTGTTTCCACTCAGCCATCACACCAAGAAATCTGTTCCGAATGTGAACATCATTACCTGTTCTCGCACCGCATTTCAAAACCTTGAACTTTTGCGCGTATTTGATAATATGTTACATGCTTATTTGCTAACTGTCATATACTTCTGTGAGTTGGATGGGTTATGTGAAAAGATCAGTGCTCATGGTATGGTCTCATAGCTCAACTGGTAGAGCGTGCGCTGTACAAAAGCGTAGGTTCGTATTCCACCGAGGCTAGTGAACTTTTCACAACCTAGATATAAAATCTTTAATCTGCCAAACAACAATTTGAACAATATCTGGAATATTAATCATTTGGGACGTCATGATAATAAGAAATTGATCACGTAGTACTCTCGTTCTCCGTTGGTTGCTAACGTTTATACTGTTGGTTAAAAAATGAGAACCCATCCTAACCCGAACGAAATACGTACAAATCCATCTGACAGCACCAAACTCTGCTCATCATTACAAACTGGGGTAATCAGATTGCTTGATTCTTATCAAACAACAATCAGCTAATCTTCATTCGAATTAGCTACACGTAACCATTTATTGTCCTTCTGTAAAAAAAAGCCGAAAATCAAAATGTGGAATCACAACAGATGCAAAAGAACGGACTATATGGCAATGCTGCACGATTTATGTTCAGGACGGTTCCGCTGCATCTCAGAATGGTGCATACTATAGAAAATACAATGTCTATATGGGGTTCTTGTATCCAGTTAAATTCAATTTTTACCCCCATCATCTTTGGTTTTCTCAGCTCAGAACGTACAATAAAATGAGAGTTAAGGGATCTATGGAATTCTAGACGACCGGTATTGATTTTTCTATGACAGATGACTGTCATTGGAAGGCGCTCCCTGAATGAGCAATGCATCAGTGTGACTAGTATGGAACATAACACAGTGATATTGCGTGAATTGATGACGCAAAGCTTCAGCCACAAATTCTAGGTAGAAGCATGAGGGTCTGGGGATCCGAATGGCACAGATACACAAACGGAGTATTGGCATTGCCGGACACTGGGGTCCATGTAATCGGTTAGTCCGTATGAGGTAATATTCACAGACGGAACTCTGCATGGTTCGAAATGAATGACGATGTTGTATGAAACCGCTGCTGGGACAGAAAGCAATCTGTATCCTCTGGGACTGCAATGTTGCAATGATGCCTTACTTCTCTACTCCCTGTTTTTTTCGCTCCGCTCCAACAAAACCGATGAACATTGCCCACTCAGGATGCATCTTTCGATGGCAACCTATCATCTAAAACATCTTCACCGACTATCTTACATTCCGACAACAGTTCTTCCACACTACCTATATTGGCATGTCTTCCTGGTGCGCTGCCTCGTACGAAAGCTTGAAGTAAATTGTGAACGAAGGTGGATAGTAACGGGAATTCGAACGATTGCGCCTATATGCATAAGGAGGTAATCATCTTTTTGTCGGATCTATTTATTCATGGTAAGTTATGTTTAAACTTTAGGAGATAAAATATAGAGATGAACAGAGATTTGCTAAAGATGAACACTTAGAAGTTTGATCGGTTGAAGGAAGAACTAGGTATGTTTGCAACATGTCCACTGAGTTAATGGTACATGGATTTCTGAATGCGTAGTCTAGTCTATTTTTCTGTAAACTAACACACACGCACAGAATCACATTTGTCTTTAAGCTGCTCATCCAATGCGTTGATCAGAGACTGTATTCGAATAGCATATGATATTGTTCTAACTCGCACAACTATAATCAGCTGCGTAATCACTTCCAGGTTAGATAAACGTGATAAAATACAATATATTTTTATACATGGTGTTGTGCTTTAGTTTCACTTGGAGAATTTGCTCCGCTTATTGCACAAGCGCGCATATTTTTTTTCTTTTAATACCAAAGATCAGTTAGGTTAAAATCGTTGATTTTTTGTAAAACACCCGTTACAGTGCGGAGAAGTGTGTGCTGCTTAGATTTACTGCACATGATCGATTAACTGAGAACCCCCAGATAGGTTTATTGTGTGCGAGAGTGCTATAAAATGGATGATTGCGAGGGATCGCATTCATACTGATGGGAATAAAAATGGGTGGCGGAACTTTAACAAACAATTTTCACCAGTGTTCCCATGTCAGTGAGTGATGGATGCGCAGCTATTCCTGGTTGTTCTCTTGTCTTACACAACGTGCAGCCCCCGACACATTCATATGGAATATTTGTTCCAAGTGCTTGAAATACTGAGATGGCTAGGTGGTTTCTAAAAAGTAAACAGACCACATATAGTGAATGAGTGACGGAAATAGACATCTCAATCGCTTAAAGCTAGTAGGAGATTTTCTCTATATGAACCACGCTAGACAAATACGAACTCTGTTGTGTGTGTGCTTTTTTTACATTGCCAGTTCTGAGGCGTCCAACAATCAATAAGCAATATGCATCCCCAACTTCCGGCTTGGTCTGTAAGACCCATCTGTCAGGTTGAACCGTGATACCTACCGGAACCAACAAGAAAGCTATCCGTAATCCAACAGGACAAAAACATTCCGGTTGGTCAGCTACCAGGTAACCGATTACTAAGTTTGTTAAAAAGTGGCCATACCGCCCGAAGGAAGCAAGTCATAAAATGCCTGGAAGCATTGGGAAACCGGTGACATAACTCAGCGTAAAACATTCGCCTGTCTCAGGTGTAAAGCAAACCGGTAACTTCATACCGTTCAGCTTTATCCCATTACTTTCCGAGGGACACCGACAATTTCATTCACGGAACAGGGAACAATAAATAAAATCGCATAAAGTTTTGTGACTTTCAAACATTCAGATAATTTTAGCGGTTGCATCATTACTAAGGATGATGGGGGAATCCTTTTCACATTTGTTTATTGAATAAATAATTAGCGAATTAGTTTTCGTTAGGGGATTGCAGTCAATCAGATGCTGCCAGGAAACACTATCATATATTAGGGAATCTGACTGAGCTTTGTCCACAATTAACCCGTTAGTTTAGTCTACCCGAAACCCAAGTTTGATTTGGAGTATCCAGTTTCCGAACGAAATCTCATGCCCACCACATTGGTAAACATTCTTTTGGATGAAAGTTCAACGTTAGTCTTGGAGTTGATGCAACTTCTGGGCTCAATATGAGAGAGGGAACAAGTTCCAGCTGGTTGGTGTAAATCAATCATCTTACCGATTTACAAGAAAGTTGATGTATACTCTTGTGAAAACCATAGAGAAATTACTTTAATCAACATTACTTCTGAACTTCTCACTGGGATCATACTCCGTCGATTGTCTGGCGCACGTAACGAGTGTACGCGTGACAGCCAGACTGGTTTCAGATCTAATCGGGGTTGTTTCGACAGCGAAATTCTGGAGCACTAACATCGTTTTTGCAAACCCACCACATCTGTCTTCCTCAATCTGAAATCGGCCTTCGACTCAGTCGATCGCTTTAAATTCTGATTCTATCTTTCCGTGAGAAGTTTATTTCAATATTACTATTTCTTTATACTAATAGCCAAAGCATGGTCCGAGCATATGGCTCATTTTTCACCGAGTTCATCACGAAAAGTGGCATTCGTGTGGGTTGCCCTTTCTCCGTTTATATTTCATTTTGTTGTAAATTTGATTATGGAAACAGCACTATCCTCGTGCGAGAACAGTGACATCGATTTGTTCCCAGGTGGCAGACTGTCTGATCTGGAGTAGGAAGACTGCTCAGTGAAGATCTAGGTAAGTTCCAAGCTCTTCTGTGTAGCTTGAATGCCAATGTAGCCATATCCGGTATGCGTTTTGCACCTTCAAAGTGTAAAATGTTACTACAATACTGGCTTCGTCCAGCACACAGCCTCGCTCTAACTGGGGAAGTGATAGAGCAAATGGACAAGTTTTGCTATTTGGGCAGCTAAATCTCATCCGGTGGACGCATCGTGGATGAAGTGTCGGTTCACATACAGAGGGTTTGGTTGGCATTTGCCAACTTGAGACATCTGTGTCGCCGTCGCGACATCCGGCTGTCTGTGAAGGGTCGAGTGTACACCGCGGCAGTTGGGCCATTTCTGCTATACGGCCATTAAGAAAACAGGATAAAGATAGACCGTCGGTGTTTGAACACCTCTATCTAAGTCGCATTGCACGAGTCTAGTGGGGAATGCCAAAGTTAGGCGCAGAGTTTTCAGTAACCACGGACACCCACTGGAGCATGCGGTCGATCTCCATAGATTATGTTGTTTGGGGCATGTGTTACTCATGTCACTAAATAGGTTGTCACGAAGCTCGATGCTTGCTAATACAGGTAGTGGGGTGGGAAAAGCCTGGCACCTGGGTATGAAACCCCTAACCACGAGACTGGATCACATAGGTCTCGGTAGGCTCCGTGGATGGGGACCCCGGGATCATTGTAATTCAAGGGATAGAGGCATCATAGTATATGGCAGAGTCTCGTACACAGTGGTTTTCGTGCATTGTCTCAATCTCATTGCAATCCCAATCTACTAAAAATCTCCATTTTCTCTTCAACTCTATTTCAGTTTTCCTATCTTTCTTCTACTCCTTCATCCAAATGGGTAGCCAAAACCGGCGCACGAAGTTGCATAGTTAATGGTTGTACAAACCGAAGCTGAATACTTTTGTATCACAATAACACAGTGACCCATAGTCGGTATTCATCTATGGGTTAGTAGAGGTGGTGAATACAGATGTCCATCAATCCACTCTGACTGAATGACACCCATCTGAGTAACACGCTAAAATTAGGTCACGTAGTCAATTCCAAATTATGTTGAAAATCAAATATCGCTGATAAACTTCTTGAAGGCTAAATCAGTTATATACTAGATGGAATCTTTGTTTTCGGGCATCTCATGATGCGTGAATGTCAAGGCCGGTAAATTGTTTGCAATAAGCCCTTGACTGGTCTATTCACTCGGTTTAACTAAACTGATAAGTCAGCAGAAAGGCATACAGATATCAAAAAGTTTACGTTGATTTTGCATCGTTTCCTTGGTCCAAGTGAATGGTCAACTATTCCGAGTATGGCTTTGAACTACATGAATTGCGGAAAATACTGTAGAGACATCTCAGAAGCATTTGCTACTTAGGCGGTCTTATGGTTTGTTTATCATCTCTGGTGAAGATTGTTATAATTACCACCAGATTATTTAATCCACCTCAGTTCGGGACTCATCTGTGATCGGTTAGTCCGACAAGTAGAATCAGATAAAAAAACATCAATGGAAAGGGAAACAGACATTCTGCAGAAACACGCACAAATAGATCACCTTAGTTCAGACAACTCCCAAAAATACTGTGGTAAACCAACACATTTTATGAAGCACTATGCTGATTTGAATGTTACTGCATCGGTTTTACCCATTGACTGAAATATCAGATGAAACAACTTTTAATAAATACTACCAAATTGAACCGATCGGCCTAGAAGCACACGAGACTAATTAAAAATATGAAATCCTTAACGGCAGTTTCGCCGGAGATCTATTGATATGATTAGAATCTGACACACACACACACACACACACACGTACGAGATTCATTGGAGAATCAAGCCATTCTCGGAGCACAAAACATCCCAGCGTGTTGAGCGAAACATTTGTAGCTTTGTCTGCTCTCTCTGAAGGGCATCATGCATTTGTTAGCAAAGGAAGCGTTCAATGTTTTTCAATAGCTAACTGATAAATCCAACGAAAAGTTGTTTTCACTACTCCGTATTCACAGGGATAATGTAGAAACTTGTAGGGTAAATTGGAACGGTTCCAACAGTATCTCACAATATCTACCGACGGATTTGTGCAAATTGCATCGATTTTTTTGCCCAATATGTTCCCTATGTCACTCAGTGCATTGGATTACCAGTGGTACATAATTGATTAGACCGACCCACGTCTTGTTCCAGTTCTTCTCATCCCACTACACACACACAAGTCTGGACGTGTTTGGGTCATAATCCGTTGATTGTTGAGAACTATGGATAGCTAGGACAGTGGAAGAGACAGAAGGCGAAAAAAGCGAAAAGATAACACTGGTTCCAAAATGCAAGGCTGGTCACACTTTGAAGATCAATGCTAGCTGAGATTGAGTGACATAAGTGGAGTTAGATTAGAGAAAACACGTAATATAGTCTACAATGGTTAGAGAGTTACTAAACTGAACAAAAAAAGAAGAGAATAACCACATGCTTGAGAGTATCAGCAGTGATTTATGGGGGAACATTTGTTAATTGGTATTTCTACAACTGTTGTTGTTGTTGTGATCAGCTCCCACCCTGGGGTTTTCCTGTTCTGAAACATCGACAGTCTCCGTTCCCGTGACTGGGGCCAAATATTATTTGGTTTTTCCTGGTTTTCTGTGAATCTCGTCTATTGAAAATGCGGAATAATGAGACGTAGCTGATCCACTGTGGCACAGTCGTCTCTCTCTATCTAACGAAATAAGAGCGGTTCAGGGGTTGTTTTATCCCCTACTTATGAATAATGCACAAATAGACAAATTGGTTGAATGCAAAAGCAACCTAACGCTGTTCACAGGGTGAAACGCGAGAAACGGAACCAAAAACGGGTAGAAAACACAAACTAGATCTCACCGCCAGACTTTTCAACGATCCCACGAGGCTCTGGATTGGAAATTCAACAACAACAACAACAACAACTAGAACAACAAAACAAATTTCCACATGTCTAAATACCATCAAAATCATTGGACAATTGTGTACAAGAAACTGATAATGTTTCATGATTCAAAGATATTTTTTCACTTACGTAGTTTGTGACCAGTAGGTGTTTTAATCAACAACTATTTATCTGCAGAGCCAAGTATAAATGAGTCTACCGTTGATAACGAATAGAAAAGAAGCTTGGTAGAAAGTGTGAATATTATCGTGGTCACAGCAGGGTTAATTTGGATTCAATTTTTCCATCTGTTCGTAACTGGATCAGCTGTTACCGTTTACCCGAGGTGCATTTTTAATGCTCATACTTAAATCGCAAAAGACCTGGACCGTGACAGACAGGAATGTGTCGCCTTTTGTCCCCAATCAGAGCACAGAACTCGGAAGCCTATGTAATTTCAGTGCACACACAGTACGCGGCTCAGTGAAGCGCGTTCCGCTTGCGTATGAACTTTCAGCACCGTTATACTCTAATCCATCGACTGTGTATCAAGAGGCGAAAACCAATAAGCACTTTGAACAGCAAACTGATCCCGATTCGGACAGACTGTGTAAAATTGCCCTCACTCCTACCGGAAGCTGTCATCAATAGTCTGCAGCACGAATAAAATCTCAAATGCAAACATATCCCCCACTATAAATGATGAGAAGAATAAAGATTTACAAAAAATGCTTATTTTTTGGTGCCTCATCAATTGGCTAAATACAGAACACCTCAAAATGAATCAAACGGTTTGGTGAAGAGAGGAATCTGTTTGTGCAACAATGACCCCATTAAGTTGGTAACGCTGATGGACGGAAATGAAATTTATTCACTCGAAAAATCATGGTATTAAAAACGAAACACAATATCTGCAAACGATTTGAACAAGGTCATCCATGATTAGTTCGTCGACCGGGATGGGATGGGGTAGGAATCTTCAACGAAAAATTGTTTGTTTATGTAGCTGTCGAATACTATACTCAGTTCATTCCGTTTGCAGACGGACATTAAATAATAATAATAATAATAATAATAATGTGAACCGGTATTTTGGATGTCAGGGATTTCCTATGAAACGGTATTTCATAAGTTCCATTTGAACACGATGTTTACCATTCTCACTTAGGTGCTAACCTGAACTTGACAAGAAAACCAAGGGTAATAATACTAATCAAGCGAAGCGTAGTGCACAAATTTTCTAGCATATTTTTATTATTGAATTGTCACCGATTATTGGCTTTCTAACTAGTTGTGGTGCAATCCAGTTTCAATTTTTACAACCGCTAACCATGCACTTTCGTGCGCCAGTTTTTGTTGCTGTCTTTTTGGACCCCAATTTGGATAAAAGAGAGAAATGAAGATTGAAAGCAAATTCAAGCAGAAGATAGAGAATTCATATATACTGGTGTTAGGAGAATAATGAGTGGATGCACGAGCACCACTGTTTGCGACACCCAGCCATATAACTCGGTGTAGCTAACCATCGGTGACCATGATCTCGGGGTTCCCAGTCAGGGAGCCGACCGGGACCTATGTGATCTAATCTCTTCGTCAGGGTTTTCATACCTTCGTACCAGGTCCTCGTTCGACCACCCTTTACCTTTTTCCACTCACTACCTGCCTCGTCAAATATCGCTCGCCGTACCAACTTATTTGGTGACATGCTCAGCACATCCTCCAACTGGTTTATGTTTTACCCGTAGGGTTTTTAGAGCTATGCATTTCGAGTTTGCTTAGTTAGCGGTCAACCAAACTGTTTTGGGCACAATTTCATTTCTGCTTTTGTTTCCCATCATTTGGCTAACCACATCTAATTTGCCAATTGAAAACAATAGCATTGAAGAAATAACGCCAACCAGAGTGCCTAGATGAACGATTACAACTCTAAGGATCAAGATGTACCCAGGTGATGGGGTACAGAGGGACTATTGTTTGGTACACTCAACCATACATCAACTAGACTTATCGTGACAACCTCAAATGGGAAAACAAACATGCCCTTAGTACTACGATAGATACTGATCAGTTCGGCCCAGAATAAAGATATTAAGTACTTTGGTAAAAATTGCACATTAACAAAGACTGTCCGTCGACAAGGGTGACACACGTCCATGTCTATTGAGGAAAACCAAGCGATTGGCTAATTACGAACTATGATTTCCAAATGTTTTTCTTTCAATCTTAGCATTGACTGCCCAGATGCACAACTGGGATATTATTCTGGTACTTATCCAGAAGAGCTGAACACCTGAAGGTTTAGTTTTATTTCTGTTCACAGAACAAATGTGTGTTTACGCACCAGAACAAGAATGTATTCGCGAAGAAATTTCTGTTCAATATATCGCATCTGGCGTTTACATATATAAGGTGATCATAATACAAATGTCTCATTGGCCGATTAAAGCTCAGTTAGTAACGATGACAGAAACGAGCAAACAGAGTAGATGAATATGAAGAGGCTAGTGATATTCGTGGTGGAGGTGAGAAGACAAAGGTCAAATGGAAAACGTTAGAGAGATAGGCAGATTCGAATGAAGGTCGTGAGCTAAGACAAGAAAGCAGGATGCAGTTACGTATTATACGATAGAAACTATATGTCATGCATAGCAAGCGATGTAATCGGGAAGGCACATTTGACCTTGGTCTTCTCATCCCCACCACGACTATCACTAGCCTCCTCATATTCATCTGCTCTGTTTGCTCTTCTCTGTCATCGTTACCAACTGAGCTTTAATCGGCCAATCAGAAATCTGTACTAAGATCATTTTATATATGTAAACGCCTGATGCGATATATCGAAAAGAAATTTCGATACCTACACACACCATGATTTCTTCACGTAAGTTTCAGGCACTCATATAGGCTAAAACACTACATCCCAAATAAGCGTGTACATAATAGTTTGCTTTATCTTGAACTAAACAGTCTAGACACGCACAACTTGAAGACTCCTACAGTTAAACTAAAACGAGTGGATCACAGTATGAAATAGTTAGAAAGCCAATAGTCTGCAACAATTCAATATTGACAATATGCCCAAAATGTTGAGCACCATGCTTCGCTTGATTAGTATGAACTAAGTGTAGCATTCAACAGCCATCTACATA
>UZAN01045084.1:0-12435 GCA_900618425.1 Echinostoma caproni
CGAGAAAACTATTTCAAAGGTGCCCAGGCGAGGATCCTAGGAAACTGCAACCCAACAGGCAGTAACCCGGCAATTCACTGGGGTGCTGTGGGTCATTTTGATTCTTTAGAAAATGTTAGATCTGTTAGTCCTGTCTGTCAGGCTATTTCGATGTGTAGATTCAGATATGAAGGATATTGATATATTTAGATTGCGGGTTTCTGAGTTAGAGCATGAGTTGAGATTACTGTGGGTCATTTTGATTCTTTAGAAAATGTTAGATCTCTTAGTCCTGTCAGTGCTGTTTCACTGTGTAGATTCAGATATTAAGGATAATGATATATTTATATTGCGGGTTTCTGAGTTAGAGCATGAGTTGAAATTAGCTAGGCAGCAGATAGAACAGGCCAAACGTGAAAAAACCGATTTCAATGGCACAACATCACCTCGAGCTGAGACTGCACACAGTGGCTTCTATCCGAATAAAGAATTCGTCCCCAAGCAAAGAACGTATGCCCATGTAAACGNNTAAGTTGGTGCTCACCCAGTTACGTGGGGTAGGGGATCCTCGAGATCCAGACAGTGTCAAGTTGGTTGAGGGCCTAGCGTTCCGGATGCTTTCCCTCGCCAGTTGACCGAATCGACTATTTGCTATGCGAGATTGGCAACCTATGAAATGTGCGAGTTCGTCAAAGGTTGCTTCCCTGTTCTTTTTCTCGATTCGGTCAGCCTCGGTCGCCCAGGCTGTCTGCGTTTCGGCCAGCAAACATCTGAAAATCGATTCCAGCGTGTGAAATTCATCAGGGTCCGACGGATATTCGAGATGGTTTAGGGCGATGCTGCAGTTCTGCTAGGTTTGCTAGAGAACTGGTATTAACTCTTGTGTGCCTCGCCTCTGCTAGCACCCTCTGAATCATGTTTCGTGCCACTCGGAATGGTTGGCCGAACATCTCCTTCAGTATATTTCTGGCTCTCGGGTAGACTACTTCCAGATCCGGCATTGCACACCCTTGTACAGTCTCTTTGGTCTTCCCCCAACAGTAGTGTAGCAAAAACAGAAACCTTCGCCCTGCATCGTCGGTTTTATATTCAAAGAAATTCTCGTATTGGCGAATGAATTGGCAATATTGTCTGGGATTACCATCGAAAGGTAACAGTTCGACTCTTGGCAAATCGACGTTTACATGGGCATACGTTCCTTACTGAGGGACGAATTGTTTATTCGGAGAGAAGCCACGGTGTGCAGTCTCAGCTCAAGGTGATGTTGTGCAGTTGAAATGGTTTTTTTCACGTTTGGCCTATTGTATCTTCTGCCTAGCTAATATCAACTCATGCTCCAACTCAAAAACCCGCAATCTAAATATATCAATATCCTTAATATCTGAATCTACACATGAAACAGTACTGACAGGACTAACAGATCTAACATTTTCTAAAGAATCAAAATGACCCACAGCCCCCTCAGTGACTTGCCGGGTTACTTCCTGTTGGGTTTCAGTTTTCTTGGTTCCTCGTCTGGGCATCTTCGAAATAGTTTTCTCGTTTGGTTTCACTTTGAGTACTGTATGTCAACCAATTCGAACGTGAGTAACGCGTAGCCGAACCGATACGAATCCCGAAGTAAATTCACAATTATTCCGCAATGTTCTACGGTACTGAATTAATGAAATTATCACAAATGTACAACAAACAAAACCTCAAATATGCGGCCGAGAGCAGTCACGCAAGCGAGCCAAATAAGATGTCCAGAGAGAGGCAAACAGTCACTCCCGTTCTCAAACCACGCAAATTCAAATGCGCCGGGCGTCAAATTAGCAGATAAATAATGACCTATGGTGTTTGTGATCGTGAAATGTCAATATAAAAGCAACACACAGATAAAGTTATTTCACCATAAATCATTGTGGGTTCAGAAAGATTTTCAAATAACGCAGCATGAAATACACTGAGACCACCTCTTGAGGCAGTTTATTCCATGGGTTAATTACTCTATGAGCGAAGAAATTTGTTCTGATGTTTCCGAATGCCCTTGGTTGTATCAATTTCCACTCGTGGTTCCTGACAGCCGAGTTTTCATTGCATCTGAGGAGAACCCTCCTCGTAACCGAGCTTCCCTTTAGTTGTTTTTAAGCCTCGATCAGGTCACCACTTAGTCTTCTCCGTTGTAAAAAGAATAATTTCAGGCTCCTTAGCCTATCTTAATAATAATAATAATAAGTGTATATTTCACGGCAGCCCTCTCATATCTGCGATCATCCGAGTAAACATGCGTTGTACCCGTTCTAGTGTTTGGGAATCCTGAACCAGACTTGGGGTCCAAGACTGAACGCAATACTCTAGATGCGGCCTTACCAGAGTTTTGTACAGTGGTAGCAGCACTTTCGAGTCTCTGGAGGCTATTGTCTTTAGGAGTTGGAACAGTGCTCGATTTGCTCTTGATGCAGCAGCTTTACATTGGTCGGAGTTTTTAAAGCTCTCGCACACTTGTACGCCGAGGTCCTAGACCACTGTAGCTCTATCAATGGATCGAGGTCTAGAAGATCCCAAGAACCTCAAATCACTGATGTCTTGATCCAGTAGTAGCTGCCTGCACTTACTTACGTTCAGTGGAAGCTCCCAGACAGTTGTCCAGTTATGAAGAAGGTCCAGATCCCTCTAGACTACTTCTGCTTCCGGAGACCCTACTACCTTGAGGTCATCGGCAAACAAGTAACTGGGACAGTGCAGTCTCTGAGTCAGGTTGTTAATATAGATTAGGAACAGTAGTGGCCCCAGGCCTGAGCCGTGAGGAACACCGCTGATAGCAAAAGCCAGTCCTGATTTTCTATCTCCGACCTTTACATAGAACTACCCATTCGTTAGGTATGCCTTTGTCCAGCGGAGTACTCCGGGGCAATTTTTAGGGCTGCCATCTTTAGGTTTAGAAATCGATGGTTAACCGAGTCAAAGGCCTTCTGAAGGTCCAGATAGAAAACTTCAACCCGCTCCCCCCGATCCATTCTCCTTGTCACCTCATTCAGAAACGACAGTAAGTTTGTTAGACATGATCTCCGTTTACGAAAACCATGCTGACCTGCCGAGATCATATCGTTTACTTCCAAGTGGACTTCTATGTGCTTCCTAACGCTCCTCTCCATGACCCTTAGTTCCACAAATAGTAGACTCACTGGTCGGTAGTTGTTGACGTTTTCCCTACAACCCCCTTGTGTCTAGGAACAACCTCGGCTACCTTCCAGTCCGTGGGTAACTCCACTACGCATAGTGACTGGTTAAACAGTTTGGCTAGGATTTCGGTCAACACTCCAGCCAAGGGCTTTAAGGTGGCTGGATAGACTCCATCCGGTCCAGCTGCTTTCGACGGTTTTAGTTCCTGAAGCTCATTGTTTTACCTCTGTGGGGGTTATAGTAAACTCCGTCATTTTGCCTGTCATTGTTGGAGATACAGTCTTGGGTTCTCTCCCGGAATCCGCCCGATGCACTCGTTCAAAAAGCTCTCTCAAAACTTCTGCCTTGCCAGAGTTTGTGGTTGAGTGGGCGCCCGTGACATCGGTGATACACCCTACGGTCTCCCTTACTGCTGCCTTGGATGGGACATAGTTGAAGAAGACCTTCGGACATGTCCGGGCCTTTTCTGCAAGGCGGATTCCATATTGCAGTCGACAACCAATTTGAATCCGGTAAGCCTTTTTCACTTGTCCGTTTGAAGACTATCAAGCGGCCGTGGCCATTTGTTTCCCGGAAGGCCCTCCAAGCCTCCCTTTTTATGCATTGCACCCTGTGTGCCCTCCCCATCCACCAAGGTGGTTTCCCCTGTCGGCGTACCCTTCTCAGAGGAGTGAATAGGTCCGTCAATGTAAGTATGCTTCCCTTGATGACCTGCCAGTATCCTCTACCGATGTTCCCTGTCCCTCCCAACAGGCAGCTGAGGCTGCCTGGACGAGACCCCTACAATCTAGTTTCCCAAATTTTCTTCTTAGATTATGAGGTGGCGATGGCAGATGACTGCGGTATGCAAACCGGATCACCCCATGGTCACTGCCGCCCAGTGGCATCGTAACCTCGAGCCCGTTCACATCTTCCTGGCTTTTGGTGAGTACTAAATCTAGGAGTCCAGGTGCGTGGTCCTGTTGCCATCTTGTCGGCTGTCGTACATGTTGGTGGAGGGTCTTGACCATTATATACCTTGCGCCAAATGTACCATTCGGTGCCCAGTTGTCTTCCTAACGAACCTCCGGAGCCTTGGAATCCCCCATCATGATCAGCTCCTCATCGAACCAGTTGACTAGTTGACTAGTGGACCAAAAGCTGGGTATCCTCCTCGGTTGATGAGGACGGCTTCCTGTACACGGACCGTATTTTTGTGCTACGAACATGATTCCTGACTCTTCATGCAAGTGCTTGGATGTTCGGCGTTATTAACTTAGCCCATAGTACCTGCTCAATGCTATCCTGTATTAGTGGGGCAACTCCACCCCCAACTCTGCCATCCTCCCTATCGACTCGGTGTAGCCCGTAGCCCAGGGGCTCTGCAGTAACTAAAGGGAAGTCTCGTTTCAGCCATGTCTCTGTGATGGCTATGCAAGCGCATCCTGAGGCCTCTACTCGAAGCTCATTCCACTTACTTCCTACACTGCATGCGTTCGTGTAGAGTACCCAGATCCTATTGAGCTTAAGTGGCTTCTGGTTGTGGTACTCGGAACTTAATTCCGAGTGTTCGGTCCTTTTTTCTTCCGCCCCCTTCGGTGATACCGTATAAACTTCCTTATTCAAGGTGGACAACGCGGCTTTCGGGCTAGGGGGAAAACCTCTGTCTAAGAAATTACCCAAAACTTCGGCATAGGTTAACGATGGGCTACACCAGTGGCTGGAGAGGGGGGTATTGAGCCTGGTAGCTTGGACCAACAATGTGCTTCCCCCAACTGTGCCAAAAAGGGTTTCTGATTTGTTTCTCCTCCAGCTGACTGATTGGTCGGGTTCCACCCGAAGGTTGCATTTGGTGGCTTCGCGCACCAGCCGCCGACAATAACCCGTCCCTGAAACTGGGGTTCGCAAATTCAAACAGCAATGGCCCTGGGCTCCTGGTTTCACTACATCGATCTCCTTCCATCATTCCCAACCGGAATACTCATACAATGGTGACGCCCGGGAATGTCAGCCACACGAGGTGGTTCCGGTCTTTTCCATCACTCATATTAACCTCTGGACAGAACGGTTCTGGCCCGCCCTTGATTATTACATTTCAGCATTTTCCGGTGGCCACGTCAGACTGCTTGGCACACGGATTCGAGTCACACTACTTAGACTATGTCAATCAATTTACTGAGGAGATACAACACATCTCAGGGGAGCTCAATCCCGTCGCCGATGCACTTTCACGCATCCACCTCATCGCCTTGGATACCATCGACCTTGGAAAACTCGCGGCTTTACAAACATTTGACCTAGAAATGGAACTCCTCAAAAGCAATAGTTCCCTTCAACTCCAAGAGGTACCACAAAGTACGTCCGAGGGCACCATACTTTGCGACGTCTCCACGGGCACGCCACACCCAGTAGTGCCACACACATACAGGAAACAAGTTTTCACTGCCTTGCACAACTTAGCTCATCAAGGAATACGGGCTTCCGTTAAGCTCATAGCAGAACGTTTCGTTTGGCCTAGGATGCACCGCGATGTAGCTACATTGGCACGTTCCTGCCTAGAGTGTCAACGTTGTAAGATCTCACCAAGACGCCGTTAGACACCTTCGATACTCTAACCGCCCGTTTCCAGCCCCTTCATGTCGATTCAGTAGGCCCACTACCACCATCAGGAGGTTTCACATACCTTTTAAATTGCGCTGACCGTTTATCCCGTTGGTCAGAAGCAGTCCCACTTTCTATTTGCTCATTCTAAACGACAGCTAATGCATTTTTGGAGCGTTGGGTGGCAACGTACGGCTGCTCAGTGACCATCACTACCGACAGAATTTCGCATTTTGAAGGGTCATTTAAAGCGCTACTCACCATGGTAGGGTGCAAACACGCTGGCACAACCGCATGCCATCCAGCAGCCAACGGCTTGGTTGAGCGTTTCCATAGACAACTCAAAGCAGCCCTCAAGGCTCATTCCGGTTCAGAATGGCATGAGGCTCTTTCGTTTGTCCTACTTGGCATTTGGAACACGATAAAAGCTGATTTACACGTTACACCGGCCGCACTAGTCCTCGGCTGCACGTTATGTCTTCCAGGTGAATTCGTTTCACCTAAACCCCATTGTAGTTTTAGCTTCTCAAATTTCGCACAACGACTCGCGCATCATATGCGTGAGGTACACGCTGCTACCACACGGCATCAAACAGTGCCCGTTTACGTACCGAAGGATCTTGCGCGTTGCATTCACGTTTATCTTCGCGTAGATAGCACCCGCACACATCTGCGGACACCATACACCGGTCCTCATAAGATTATCAGACGTAAAGACAAGTACGCCATAATAGAAGTTAACGGCAAGAAGGAGTCCGTTAGTTTAGACCGATTAAAACCGGAAGCTGACACCACTTCTATCACACCTACGGCAGCTGCAGATCGTACATCGGTAGACTCCAAGCCAACCAGACCTACAGAGAACCACCCTTCAAGACCACCGTCGATACTGGTAAAGTACAGCCGCCGCGATCGCGAAGTCCGTAAACCAGTTTGCTTCCAGTTTTGACATATTACTCTGTCGACCTACCCACGTAGTCCTTATCCACCTTTCTTGATTCCTCACAGTCAACTCGAGCAAAGAAAACCAAAAAAGCGTTTTTTTCTCATGCATTGTTGGTATGTGTGTTCGCTGTTACCGATCAGCTCCAACACAAGCTGCTTCGAAGTTCTATTCTTTTCGCTTCGAGAAATGCAACCTTTGGAGTAAAGAACACAAACCGAACATGTGGCAGAATCTAAACAACAGGAGGACTTCAATTTACCACTCCGCCACCCCCAACCAACCTACTGATCCAGCATCTTCCGGGTATCGAAGACCTTTTTCTGACAGCCCCGGTCAGTTTTTTACTGGCTCGTACCCAGGTGTGACGGACATATTTTTAGCATCCGTTTTCGTTTAAAAAAACGGGGCAAGTAGAGAAACCTCGCCAGACCTCAGACATCTATTTGTTCCAAATATCCTCACATCATCCGGACTACTAGACAACCGCTTCACATTTTCAAAAGACAAAAATAAAGAACCCACACACACTTATTGAAGTCTCTTCTAAGCCTTCTTGGGGGAGCTCTGTAGTGAGAGTGTCAACCCTTTGTGCTCATGTACCTCTTCCATCTTTCGGACCTTGTTGTTTTACCGGACCAAGATTACTTCGTTGGTCACGGTACGTTGACTTTCGCTTTCTGCACGCTTACTTACCTGTACGCTTCTCCCGCTGTTCTCCAGCTCATTCCAATACAACGGTCGTTGAGGTTTCGTGATACCAGTTGTTCCGTTTTGGTTCGTTACTTCGTCCGTTGCTAGACTTACGGATTCGTGGCAATCATTAGCCTAGAGGCCAAATTGGTGATCCAGACGTGATTTTTCTATTTTTTTTNTTTTTTTTACAGTTATTGCGCAATTTGGTTTCGTTAAGACCGTTAGATTATTTTACTTGCTTAGTTCTTTCGATTATCATTGGTACAACCTTTATACTCATTTTCACGACTTTTATTGAGTTGACTTATATACCTTATGCATTTTTTATTAACCCATTACTTACGTGCATAATGCAAGCCTCAGGCGGTAACGATCAAATAAGCGCAGAGTTCAACATTAAGCAGCATGATAGGCCCCATGTGAGTAGTCTAGTGAATAGAATCCCGGATTTCATTCCCGTGGACCCGGAGTTCCGGTGAGCACAGGTAGAAACGCAGTTCCGGCTGGCCAGGGTGACCAATCAAGTCACCAAAATTACACATATCGTGAGACATATCCTACGCTCTATGGGGCCTGGATTAAGGGACGTAGTTTTTAACCCTCCACTCGATAGACCTTACGTTGCATTAAAATTTGCGGTCATCAACCGTTTCAGCATGACGGAGGACAACCATCCGAAACAGGTACTGCACGGAATCCGTCTGGGGGATAACGGTCTACATACACCCACACAGCTGCTCAGCTATATGAGGAGTCAGGCCTCCAGCCTGAACGTAAGCTTACTTACCTGTACGCTTCTCCCGCTGTTCTCCAGCTCATTCCAATACAACGGTCGTTGAGGTTTCGTGATACCAGTTGTTCCGTTTTGGTTCGTCACTTCGTCCGTTGCTAGACTTACGGATTCGTGGCAATCGTTAGCTTGGAAACTAAGGTGTCACTTCGGGAAAGGTTTTGGCCGATACTCTAAGTAATTCCGTTTTAAAGGCGTGCATTTTATTTAGTTGAACGAGTCTTCCTGGGAGGTGATCCCAGACGTTGACCACCATGTTTGTGAAGTAATGCTTTCTCACATCCAACCTGCTTCTATTCTTTTCTAGCTAAAATTCGTTGCGTCTTAGTTCTCTCGTGGATCTCAGAGGTAGTGGGTCTGGTTCGACGTTCTTCGTCTGTCTGATGACTTCGATCAGGTCTTCTCTTAAACGTCTCCTATGCATAGAGAAGAGGTTCCGATACCGAATCTGGTCTTCGTAGGATAGCCCTTTGGTTTTGCGAACTATTCTGGTAGCTAACCGTTGCACTTTTTCTAACCTGTCTACGTCCATTACTCGGAAGGGATCCTAAGCTTGGACGCAGTATCTTAGGTTGGTCTAAGGAGTGCCATATACAGAGGAATGACTACATCGGCTTCTCTGCTGGTTATTGCAGTTCTGAGTGCAAACAGAGCTCTGCTGGCCTTGTGGGTTACTTTGTTCGCTATGGGCAAAGCTGGCTGAGACTGTAATTCCGAGATACTTGACACACCTCTCTTGTTTCAGAGTATGTGCTTCCTGATTTGAGAGCGTAAGCCGCATGTGGGGTTCCGGAGCATTTTTGCTTAGAACACAACATTTGGTTGCGTTCAGCGGGAGATCTCACCTTACCATCCACGCTGAGAGCCTATCTAAGTCGTTCTGTATTGGTTGACGACTGGACGAGCCACCAACAATTTTGACGTCGTCTGCGTGGGTAAGGCATGGATTTGCGACCTCCTCGGCCAGGTCGTTGATAAATATGAGGAAGAGGAGTGGTCCTGTTATTGACCCTTGGGGGACACCACTAATCGCTTTCCCTTCGCTTGAGATCGGATATGTGTATTGATAGAACATCAGTTGAGATCATGGACACTGCTACCTGGTTAGCATGTGCCACGAATATGAGCCAATTGGGTCGGATGAAAACGCAATCAGATGGATACGAAGTAAGGAACGATGGGCCCCGATATTTATAAAAGTATGTACCAAAGTAAATTGTGTTCCACAGATCCAGCTTTGAAGCTGGATCCGTGTACTGATATGAAATTAGCTGAGAAAGTGAACACTGCTTCCTGGTTAGCATGTGCCACAGAGGTGGGTCAGTTGAGTCATTGACATCAACTGATTGAACAGTGATGTTAATGGTTCAATGATTACCGTTGCCAGCGGTTTTAAAACCGCTGGGTGCAGGTTGTATGGGCCGGCGGATTTCGTCGGGTTGAGTCCGGAGATCACAGATAGGACCTCGTCGTGCTCTAGGATCCAGCTAAGACTGCATGGGCCTGCAATATCCTCGTCTGTGAGGTTGTTTACGATCTTTTCTACTCAGAAGATTGTCTGTAAGTGGTCTTTAAATGCGTCTGCAATACCCTGGTCCGTGTCTAGGGTTGTTGCCCCTAAACGCATAAGCAAACATATGGCCTTTCGGGACCTAGCTTGCGATTGGATGTATCCATAGAACGTTTTGGCTGTTATCTAATGCCCCTTGCCAGTTTTATTTCATACTGACTTCGGGCGGATCTGGATATGCTGACTGCTTTATTTCTTAGTCTTGTGTAATGCCGCTAGTTAGCGAAGGTTTCGAGCACTGTGCATCTGTGCCAGGCAGCGTTACGTTTCCGTAACCCTTACGAAATTTGGCCGTGAACCAGAGCTTAAGAATTTGACCTTTTAACTCTGTCAACGGTGCGTGTCTATCCTTCAATGTATATTTTGTTTCATGACCTGCCACATTGACTCCGTGGCTGGTGTGCCATCGGTAACCCAACTGATTTTACTGGCGTCTCTCAAAAGTGCGACGTGGTCGATTTTACTGTACAACTTAGCTACCCCTTTTCATGGCGCGGGAACCTTCAGCATAAGGTCAAACAAGATCACAATCTGATCACTTTTTCCTAGTGGATTCCCGCGGAGTAGATTTCGGACTTCGCCTTCGCTCCGCATAATCAGTAGATCTAGGGTCTACGGGATTTGCCCTTCTCTGAATCTGGTTGGCCATGTGATGTGCTGATGGAGCCGGCCTTCGTGCAATGGTTCTAATGACTGGTTTTTGAAGTCGAGTTCGTCGTTGGTTTCGGTTTCCCAGTGTATCATCCCTGGGGCGTTAAATTCCCCCATGATACATGGTCGGAGGGGAGTCTTCATCAGGTCTAGAAGTTTAATAATCAGCTCAACCTTTTCGAGCAGCGTCGTGCGAGGGCTTCGGTACACTCCTACCAGGGTTAGTACTGCCGGAGAACCTATCGAACATGCCACCAATGGGGCAGGATTAGTGCCTGTTTAATGCGGTCTCTGACCACCAAAACTACTCCACCTCCTTGGATTCCCTTAGGTCTGTCTGGTCTGTAAGCAGTAAAGCTGTTACTTATACGACCCAGTTCAATGCCTTCCGAGAGCCATGTCTCTGTTATTAAAACGAACTCGACCTCCGTCAGTAAGATGGCCAGCTCGTCGTTTTTATTTATTATGCTGCACGCATTCGTCATCAAGCCGCTTATGTAGTGTGACTCCTTCCCTTTTGAGGTAGAGCCGGGCACGCCCTCAGGGTCTATTCCCGAGGGTTTTGCACGTTTTTTTCTAACGCTCGTGGTCTGCGCCCTCTGGCGTTTGCGATATTATCTGTGGACGTAGAACGCTCTTTTGTTATGAACTCTGACCTTCTTTTGTTTGCTGTGATACGTGGCGATAGTACTTGTCTCTGCAAATGGCTCACGACAACTGCGGGTAGATTGTTGTGGCCGTTCTTGGTGCAAGCCAACTTTGTTCACTCGCTCTGGGGAAAGAGTTTAGTCCATGTATCCGTAGTAATTTTTATGTTACCATCTAGCGCTTTCGTCACTATGCGCTGCCGCCAGTATGGTGTCTTGGTCCCTTTGAGAGTGGAAGTAGACTAAGAAAGATCTGGGTGTTGTGGCACTTTTTTGCGGGTCCCACTTGCCGATGCGATGGGTTTTCCATGTACGCACAGAATCTACAGCTTCTGCGTTTCGTATTATCGCATTTACTAGGCCACGGTCCCTCTTCCTTCTGGCGCTTGTGTCCTCCATTATTACTTCTGGGAAGTAGTTAATAATCAGATTTCTATTTCTTCCCATAGATAGCTCACATGATGATTTAAGAGCGTGTACTTCGCGAAGTACACACTGTAGCCTGTCCAGCTTATCTGAGGAGGAGCGACTTTGCTCGTAGCAGTTGTGCTTTGATCTAGGTGCTCCTCATCGTGGAGGTTTCGGTTTCCCGATAGGCTTTGGATCTGAGAGACTCCTATCATCGGTATGTATGCGCCTCACAACTGTTGGAAGCGTGGGCATACCCGGGCATCTGGGGCTGGGGGTGCTTAAGACAGAGGCATATGTCGGTGGGGTAATAAGGCTTCGCCGTTTTAGTTTTGAGGCCTCTTCCACGTGTAATGCGTTTACCCGTGGGGCCGTTTCGAGTTTAGCCGTTTTATTTGTGGTTATGATCTTTCGCTGTATCATAGGTCTGGCAGCTTGCTTTCTGATCTCTTTGCGGAGGCTGGTGTCGCCATTCGGAGATTGGTGTGGAGGCATCCGCTTGAGCTTCCGCAGTTGCTCGGTAATAATCGCTAGGTGCGCTGCATCCTGGCAGTGGCCACAGACCCAGTCAACCTCACTGTTTTTGTAGTAGAAGTTGTAGTGACGCTCGATTATTCCCGATTATTTGGGATGGGCCCAACGACTACACTGTGTGCTATTCACAACTCATTTCCTGCACTTTACGGGTGGGAGATACGTGGCATTAGTAATAAACAATACGTACAAACGGGATAAGGTATTGATAGTTAAGCAAGCTAATCTAAAAACAATGAAAAAGTTAAAAATTTATTGATAAATTTGCAGTAAGCTAACAATTAGAGTAAGGCCAACGATTACAATTAGGGTAATTGTGTAAAAAACTGATTGTTAACGAAAACCAATGATCTGGTTTACATAACATTAAATATGACTAACTATAAGAAACAAAAAACGGGATGAGAAATTTGAGTCCTAATGATTCGCTCTCTGGCTCAAAGAGCGAAGAAAATATGCACGATGGACACTA
>UZAN01045084.1:23213-33835 GCA_900618425.1 Echinostoma caproni
TCGTACGATAAATGTAATAAACCCGCAAACCATTTGGTTAAGCAACACTGCACTGATTCTAACGTTTTCATGTCCTGGATCAGAAACGGGCTCCAAGCCTGGACGCAGTATTCGAGGTGCGGGCGCACATAAGCCTTCTAAAGAGGGAGCAAGATTTCGGGTTCCCTAGAGCTTATCGCACATCTTAGATGGTGTAAGGCTCTGGCTGCCCGGTTTGCTGCCACTCGTCACTGGAGTCCAAGCTTGAAGTTCGCACTAACAAGGATATCTAGGTCCCTGGCTATGGTTACACTGGGTATCTGTTGGGACTGGTTCGGGGACCCTAGTGTCCTGCTACCTTGTATGCCTCCTGTTTTGACTAACTGTTGACATTTCACGGTACTCAGAGGCAGGTCTCATTTAACTGATAGCGATAGCTATCTTCCAGGGAAAGTTTCTTAATAAGATATAGCAAATTAGACATTTCCAGGATTAGGTTTTGCTTTAACTATTATCGTGCTTTTAATGAGCTCGAAATGACCGCATCCACACAATTCTCCAGGGTGAGCTCTGCATCGCACGCTGTCCTTGCAGTGCTCAGATCTACTTCCATGTTCCGGCTGCCGTTGCTTAAATAATAGCCTAGGCATAGCCGGAAATTCAGAACCAATGTGGGCAAACATTAGTGACGGGTTCTGATAAACACCAGCAACCATCGAGTCAATAAAATTCGAACTATCAACCATTCGGTTCGTGTAGGAGTAAAACCACACACCGAGGCGAGCCCTTGGTTTTAACAGCTTCAAAGTATGTCCCCTGGTGACCTCTACGGGCGTTTGGGTGAATAAACATTCGGCGTTTACGACAGTGAATCCTTTCATTATTTTAAATGTTTCTATGTGGTCACCCCTAAGGCTTCTTCTTTTCATAGAAAAGAGGTCTAACGCTTCAAGCCTTTCTCCATATGACTTGCTCCTCAAGCCCGAGACCATCGAAGTGGCTAACCCTTGAACCTTCTCGATGCAATGTATCTTTCTGAAGGTTTGGTGCCCAGGCCTGGACACAGTATTTTTAATCATGCATTGGGCATGTCTCACGGGCTTCGTGAAATTTACACCTATTATTATTATTATTATTATAGGTGGGGTCTCACCAGTGCCTTATACAGCGAGATAAAGACTTCTGCCTTTCGACTGGTCAGTGTATTTCTCAACTGGAATAGTTGACCTCTCGCCGTTTGTGATGCGTCTTTGTACTTTTCGCCTTGCTTCTAATTTTCGGAGACTACTATCCCTCAGCCCTTCGTTTGGGCTACGCGGAGGTTTCGGTGGTTTCCGCCTCCGTGCTTACTCTAATTGGACTGCCGTCAGTGTTCAATATATGACACTTTGACGGGTTTAGGTCTAAGTCCCACATAACAGATAACCGATAACTTTTGTTAAGTCTTTCTGTAGTTGGTCTCTCGGGCCTGAGTTAACTAACTTTGCGTCGTCAGCAAACACGGATGTCGAGAAGGAAAAACCCCTAACTAAGTCATCGACGTACCGCAGGAAAAGTTTCGGGCCTAGGACGGAGCTCTATGGCACTCTAATGGTGACTTTCCCTCTGTCGATAGTGCCTCTCCAACCCGAATCCTGAAGGTCCACCTTTTCAGAAATGCCCCTATCCATTTAAGAAGAGTTCCAGGAAGGCCAAAGTTTTCGAGCTTTTTAGGGAGTAATCGGTGATTAACCGAGTCAAATACTCTTCTAAAGTCTAAGTAACAAACTTTGACTGTTTGACCTTCATCCAACTTTCTTGTAACTTCATCTAGAAAGCACAACAGGTTGCTGAGACATGACTTCTTTTTAAGGAACCCATGTTGGGTAGGAGATAGTAGGTTTTAGCGCGCAATATGCCCACCTATAACGTTTCTAGCGATTGTCTGAACTACTTTACAGAAGATAATAGTGAGACTAACTGACATGTAGTTTCCTGGCGCCTTTCGGTCATCTCCTTGTGTATTGTCACAATTGTCGCCACCCTCCAGTCTTTCGGTATCTCATCGAGTCCTAGAGATTTCTCATTTATTGCACACACGGGAGCCGCCAAAATCTCTGCGAGCGGCTTGACGATGACCAAATGAAGTCCATCACTCCGCGCCGATTTTCCAGATTTTAACTCAGTAAGCATTTTCATAACTTGAGTCCTACCTGTAGATCGCTCACTGGAGGAGCTTGTATCTGTGGCAAATGGGAGGAGTACCTTCGTCCATCATCCATTTTATAGACGCTTCCGAAAATGGTTTTAAGTATTTCGCACTTCTCTGCCTCCGAGGGCACTTCTTCCCCTGCGTCGTTTTGTAGGACCCCAAGCGATTACCTTGGAACAGCCTTTGGTTGTACGTACGCGTAAAACCTTTTGGGATTGGTTTCAGCTTGCTGAGCAATCCTCAATTCATGTTTCATTTTAGCTTGTTTTATAAGCTTATTTGGGGTACATCATTGGGTACATCATTCCGCTGAAGTAGATGGGAGATTCCCTGAGAAAAACCCGTCAAGATACGGGAGGTTTCAATCAGGTCCCCCTCAGGCTTCTCCGTTCAAGTGAGAACAGGTTCAGACCCTGGAGGCGTTCGGCATATGTCGCTCCCCGAAGGTGCGGGAACATGCGCGTGAATCTCCTCTGCACCCTTTCCAGAACCCTTTGGTCCTTCTTCAGAACTGGAGACCAAGCTTGTACATAGTACTCAAGGTGCGGCCGAAAGAAGGCCATGTAGAGCGGGATTAGCACGACAGGATCCCTGGACGACACTGTGTGCCTCAACCTGAACAACGCTCTATTGGCCGTACATGCTGCAGAAAGACACTGGGCAGAGGAGTTAAAAGCGGAGTTCAGAGTGAGCCCCAGGTCCCTGATCTCTGGCACCACTGCCATAGCCTCCCCGTCGCGAGCTCCCATGTAGCGTGTTTCATCACCCCTGAGCACTCCCGGCTCGTAGAATCTTACGAGGGGGGACCCCACTCTGCAGACCATGCTTGTACTGCATCTAGGTCAGGCTGGAGGTCTACACCCTGATTCGAGCCAAGGAGTTTAACGGCGTCTGCAAAGTTGAACGTCGGGTTTGATAGACGGGAGACTAAGTCATTGATGAAAACAAGAAACAGTAATGGTCCAAGGACCGAGCCTTATGGGACTCCGCTGTAAGCATGCCCGCAGTTCGACCAATCCCCCTCCACTCTTACGCGAAAGGTTCTCCCTGTCAGGTAGCTCTCAGTTCACCTGACTAAACTATGGTGGATCCCTATCGATCCTAACTTGCCTGGCACCAGCCGATGGTTTACGGAGCCAAAAGCCTTACTGAAGTTCAGATAGCAGACTTCGACTCCCTCCCCTCTGTCCAGCCGCTAGGTTACGACATCCAGGAGGGTTAGCAGATTTGTGAGGCACGAACGGCCTTTACGAAACCCGTGCTGAGCCTCCACCAGCAGGTCGCATTAGGTGAGATAGCTGGCCATCTTATCCCTGATTAACCTTTCCATGACCTTCAGGATCACGGAGAGTAAGCTCACGGGTCTATATTTGGGAGGTTGTCGTGGCGGGGGTGTCGTCTTTCTGTCTGATACAGCCAACTGCTTCCCTCGTAGTCGACTTAGACTGGAGGTAAACATAGTAGGCCTGGGGGGAGCGCTTTGCTTTCCTGGTCAGAAAAACCTCAAAAGCTCTTTTGCCATTCAGAAGGATGCGATCAAAACACTCGCTCTCGCAAGTACTGTAGGTGCCTTAGATGCCCACCTGTGGCACAGAGTCGTTGCCACGCGGCCCGCTTTCTGATCAGGGCATTTTTCCATTCGTTTGGATCACAAAGGTGGGGTGTTCCTCGATCTAACGGGATACAGAGATGTGAAACGTTTGGTGAGAGTCAGCAGGTTATCCTTGATGACGTCTCACGACTCTACAACCCCATAGTGTGCCTCTGACCAGACCATGCTCGTAGTGGCAGGCAAGAGACATTTTGTCAGGTCAGGTCAGGTCACAAGACTAGCGGTTGATGCAAAACGAGCTTCACGTTTCTTGCGCAATCGAGCTCCAGTGTTCTCGATGCACTTCGACAGCTTTTGAAATTCTCGCCTCACCCAACGATATTAACTTTAGTCCGATCCAGTAGGGGCCACTTGAACGTTTATCTGGAAAGGACTGGTCGGTCAGTCAGCGAGTCAGTTTGCACAGGACAGGAGATGGCTACGGACATCGAGAGTCCTGCGTTCCTTCGGTGGTAAGCCACATGTTGACCCCTACCACTGCGAGTGTTCTTTATTGTAGTTCTGCACGTTTTCTTTTCTTCCCGGTCGTCTCCGCCTCTGCAACGGAAGAGAAAGGAGAAAAATTATCTTTTCCCCCTGTTCAGGCGTAAGACCTCACATTTGGAAGTGTTCCCTCTATTGGGATGTTTAGCAAATGAATAAACCCACCAGTGTTTCCATCACTTAACCTATGAGTGCACTTCGGGAAATAACCGCTTATCCAGCACCTTCTTGAAAGCATCTACGCTTCCTAGCTTCACCAACTCCTGTGGTAACTTATTCCATGTGTTGACTACCTTGTTACTGAAGAAGTGTGAACGCACCACTAGTCTCGTGCGCACTTTCTTCAGCTTGCTCATGTGCCCCCTAGTATTGCTATGCATCCTGTCGAAGAACACTGATTGATCCATCCCTGATAAGCCATTCATAATTTTGAATGTCTCTATGAAGTCACCTCGGAGTCTTCTTCTTTCAAGTAGAAGAGTCCAAGGTCCTGCAATCTCTGCTTATACGACTTCCCTCGCTTCCCTCCCCCGATCGTCCTTGTGGCTCGATAAATGTGCTTTTTGCATGTTTTCATTTGTATTTATTTGTATTCCAGTGTATAAATTTTCAGTTGTGACCATTTTGGACTAGTGAAATTCGCTCTTATCGCATTCCTTTGTTTCTGTGGAATCGAAATAGTAACGGTACCTGTTCCTCCCCAAATAGCAAACACTGTCTGCCCCCGTTTTATATTTTTCTAGTATCCTCCCTCTTTAATTATTTAGTCTGAGCTTTCCGAATTCTCTGACGAGGACACTTTACCCATGCGGGAAACCTCCATGCCACGTGGAGTGTCTAAAACCAGCGGGTGGGCCAGCACTCAGATAGCGCTGGAAGCGGTACTACTTGCCCTTGACGTACAAGGTTTGACAACACACCAACTACGAGGGAACGTCGCGGCACTAGATGACGACATAAATCACCTGACAGCACTGTTTAGGGAAAACTTCCCAACATGTGCGGTCGCAGGTCAAGCAATCACCTTATCGAAACAGCAGATTTTTGACACAGCAATCAAACTAGAATCAGCGGCCATTAGTGCCAAGCAGTTAATAATTTGGAGTCGTTTCCCCAAGTTCAATTCTCTGGCTTAGGCAACCAAAATCCTCCTGAAACGCCTTAGCTCTATCCCTACCCAGACGAAACGGAGCATCGTGGCTCATGACCAAATCTAACAAGACGAAGATGGACATCCTTATTACCTTCAACTCGGAGTTAGCGGTAGCACATGCTCTCGCCCAAACCAAGACTCTGAAAAGGGCGTGCAACCTTGCCCGCGAAGGTTCCGTAGAGAGACCACCGCATGCCTGAATTCAGCGGAAGGAAGCCCTAAAAAGTAGCAAGGGTGCCAGTGACCACAAACTCCCCCTATTGAGAATAGATTAACAAGCGAAGACAAATTCATTGCCTCCCAAGACACGACAATCTTCCAGGGCCTCAGTCACATCTCCTTTTTGGAGACCCAAACACCCAAACATCCTCGACATCAAGGCACCACACCCCCACTACGATAAAGGCTAACCCCAAGAAGCCTCCTAATCCAAACCGTACAGGAAAATTTACTCGGTAAACCCCTGTATCATTCTTTCGAACTGGACCATTAGCACCACAATCTCCTGTTCTGCGTGACGCGGATCCCTGTAGGCAACAAGGTTACTTCGCACACTCCAGTAGGGGATCGCAAACTCTCCCATATCCCATCCCACTCACCCTTCATACCTCTCCAACAAGTCGAGGCAATCATGCTGCAGAATGGTTCGCAATCCAGACCCCCTCCGCAGCCCACTTATTGCAAACCAGTTTCCCAAATTTGAGTTACTCCCAAAGATCCTCCCTTCTATTGAAATCTCTGGTGAGTGGGCTCTGAAGCGCATTTTCAGCATCTCGACCAAGATGATAGAAGTCAAACAGTCAGTGGATGACAAGGAACCCCATCTTTTAGCCTTCACAGAAACCTGATTGATTCCGGAAAACAGCGATGGCGAAGTATCCATTTCAGGTTACTCATTGATTCGAAGAGACTCAATGAGAGGTGCAGCAGGTGGTGTGATCCTCTGCACGAGTGACCACCACCCCCAAGCGATAGCTGCATCACTCTAAATTCCCCTGACCCGCTCTGAGACACTGGTACTAGGAGTAGTTTATCGCTCACCCTCCTATGGCGAGCTAGAATCACAACTTCCAATAGAACAATTGAGTAGCTAAAAATCTATATGCCCCAATGCCCATCTTCTGATAGCTGGAGGCTTCAAAGCTCCGGGAATAGATTGGCGCAGACTTCAAGCCTCGGATAATACATTTGGAAGGCTACTAGTCGACATAGTCACAGAGCTATCATGGTCTCAGCACGTCACAAGTCTCACCAGATTCAGAAATGGGCAATCCCCTTTGCTTCTAGACCTTGAAATCACAGGTGATAGTCACCTCACGGACACGATTTAACAGCATTGCCCTTTGAGCGAAAGTGACCACATCGTGCCGTCCTTCGATGTCATAGTCCGCTGGCCCAGATGCGTTACACCTTGTCTTAAGGAGGATCATTCTTTCAAAAAGACAAAATTCAACAATCTGAGTCATTCCTTCAAGCCCATACTCTACGATCCAATCAGATAAGTGATGTGGACCTCCTGAGTAGCACAATAGAGCAATGTATCCGCACAGCGGCCCATCTTCTGATGCCCCGCTTCTGTAAATCCTTCTCAAACAGGCACTCCTTACCGCGTGCTATCTGTCATCTTTTAGAATAACGTTCGCGGTCCTTTGCTCGGTACAAATTGACTGGTCTGACCGAAGATGCCAATAGCTTCAAAATTTATGCAAAAAAAAGATCCGACAGTACTAAAGAAGCTAGCAGAACGGCATCCTAGCCAGGGCACGGGTAGACCGGTCAGTGCTGTACAAATTCATGCGGCGAAACCGGGAAAGTACCCAATCCACCCTTGATCTATCTAAACCCGACGGCACTCCAGCCACTTCATCTGCAGAAGTGGAGAAAATGTTCCGGTCCCATTCCAACCAAGTTCCTAACATCCCCCCTCCTGTCAATCATCCCAATCTAAACCCCGTAAACTACAGATCCCCGTTAGATCACGTAGTTTTAAAAGTCTCAGAAGTAGAAGATCAGCCCAGACGTGTAAACCCCTTCAGCCCGATGGACCCGGTTAAAGTCCACTCGCGTATACTGCAAGAATCCGCGGACGTGTTGGCTGCCACATATGCCCAACTCTTCCAAAAGTGCTTGGACATACGAACTATTCCACAAATGTTATCTTTATCTATACGAAAGGCAATCGACACTCACCTACTAGCTATAGGCCTATCAGCCTAACCGGAATTTCCAGTAAGATCTTTGAGCGCCTCATCAAACGGCGTATTCTAAGGCATCTAACTGTGAACGGTTTGGCAGAAGATTCCCAGCACGGCTTCCTCCCAGACTGGTTATGCATCCCCAATATGCTGACCGTAATGGTTAACCTAACCCGTGCCTATGACGAAGGTCATATTTCGCACGCGATCTTCATAGACTTAGCCAAAGCCTTCGACAAAGTGCCACACATCCCTCTCCTGTACCAACTTGAGAGTCATGGCATCACTGGCCGATTGCTTTCCCTGCTTACCATCCGTCTGTCGAACCGCTCCTTCACGGTTCAGCACAGCTGGCACAGCCGTTTCTTCACCCTCCCCAGGCTCAATAGGAGTCCCACAGGGCTCCGTACTGGGTTCAATCCTGTTTCTGATTTTTATTAATGATCTGCCCAAACGCTTTCCTGTAGAGATTGCCATGTATGCGAATGATGTCACTGTCTGGGGCACAGACGCATCCCAAGTGCAGTCGACGATTGATCAAACAAAAAATTGGCCAGTCGACTGGAGCTTACCAATCAATGACGAAAACATGCACAAGCATGACCTTTGGTAACGCGCCTGTTCAACCTTTCTGGGTAAACGATTCAACTCGTATCCAACTGGTGGATCAGCACAAAATACCTGGCTTCTGGTTCAATAACAATCTCTCGTTTTTCCCCACAAACAAAAAGCCAGTAAAACCGCTTTTCGTATCTTAAACCCTATCAAGCGATCTTTCCCGCGTATAACCAAAGAGGACTTCCCTTTCCTCTATGGAACATACATACGCCTGCTTTTAGACTATGACAGACAAATTTTACATTCTGACCGTATTCGCTACCGCGACTCTCTAGAAAGTGTGCAGCGAAGGGCCACGAAACCAGTACATGGCTTGTCAGAAATCCCTTATCCTACTGTCTACATCAGCTAAATCTACTTCCCCTAGATATACGACGTTTCAGAGAGGATCTTTTTCTTCTGTATAACCTCTTCTCATTAGGCCATATTGACCGTTTCTTTACATGCTCTAGCCTGAAACATTTACGGGGACACCCAAGAAAACTATTCAAACACCGGTCCAGAACTTTCATTCGCTCCAACGTCTTTACGCTCAAGGTCATCTCAGAATGGAACGAACTTCCACTAGAGATTGTGAACTCCTCCTCCAAAAGGGTGTTCAGGACCGTGTTGGACTCACATCTAGTGCTTACCCTTCTTCATCTTCTGGATATCCTCCCACTCCATCCTGCTTGTCCCTGTTACCTCCACTTCTCACATCCTCCCTCTGCTCCTCTAAATTTTCCCCGGTGCATGCACTCTTAACCCAACGGCACCATATTGGATTCAGCTCCACTTTTCATTACCATCCCTTCCAGTTCATGCACCGAACTGCAGAAAAGAAGATAAACAAAGAGCCGGGAATATTAGGCGCAAGCCTCGAACTGGATTACAACTTCAAGACTTTAAGACGTCCGGAATTCTATGCAAAATCAATCTAAAACTGGGGGCATGGAAAGAGTAAATTAGGACGGGTATAAACTTTGAAGCGGATTGCCCCAAAGTTGGGTAAGCTTAGGCATATTAGCAACACTCTTTAGCTAGGGATCTTTAGCTAACCGATATAAAAATTATTTACGGCACCATTTTTGCAATAATAAAAAATACATAATGCACTCATATCTCTGATAGTGAGCGTGTTTCACTATCCAGCCAAAATGTTACAAATATTCACAGAAAATATCTGCGGTAATAAAAGGTAAATAAGAAAATGAGTGAATGAATGATTCCAATTGCCTTTCGGATAATTCTGTACCAATAGAAAAAGTTTCCACGCTTCAACAGATCAAGCAAAACAATCTTGAGCGTTACAGCCAAAAGGAGTTCAATATAACAGAAATCAATGGTTAGTCCAAGAAAGAGCGTCCCATCGAAACTGAGGTCACAATAAAACAAGAAACAGCACTGAGTCCCGTTTGCATATAAGCACAAAGCACTCAAAGCGCGTGTCCAGTAGAAATGCTTCACCATGTAAAAGGTAAAACAGAAAGTTCAGAATAGAACATTCACCGACATCAAAACCACTGTCAGACAGAATGCGCGACAGAATGGCGAAGAAAGATGAGGAGATGCAAAGTAATTGAGATGATATTTAGTCCTTTTAAATGTTACAATTAGTGTTATATCCGAGATAGATTTGTTCAACCTGGGCAATCGGACGATTAATGTTCGGAAATCTACAGAGATATCAGGCATTAAACCGGTGATTCCGTAAATGTCTGTGAGGGCTTTGAGACCCGTGAACTTGATATTCGACGGCAGTCTACGTGAATCGACACGCAATTCATAGTACTGCAAAAAGTCGATATCCAGTATTCCGGTGAGAACATTCGTAAGAATGAACGTCCATGGATACCGTCATTGCCCTCTCAGATTGACCGTTAGTTTTCTTGTTCCAAAAGTAGGAATGAGAAAGCAATTCACAGAACATAGCCGAAGCGTCGCAGCTCGTGGCTTGCTGCTACCGATAGAAAAGACTGAAACTTCGGCTCCCGTGTCTACAATGAACATTGCGTTCGTGTGATGATCACGTACAGAAAACAGATGGCGGTCTTGGGAGGCGGGCTGGCGAGTGCGGCCGCTTTTACTCGCCGGCTTACTCTTTTTCCGTCGCGTAGGTGCAGGGTTTTCTGCAACTGTGAGATTCTCGTCCATAGCTCGATGTAACCAGCAGTTACACTCGGTGGGGTCATCCGGGGCTTTGGGTGGTTTGCGCTGCGATAGGTTTGGGGCCTGGAGTTGCCTTTGGTGAAATGGGCAGGCTGTGCTACCCGTTCAGGCCTAGGCTTAACTCTATAGGGGTTCGAAGAGGGCACTGAGACTCTGTCCATGAATGACAAGAGTTGATGTATGCGCTGTGGTCGTGGCTGTGAAAGCCGTACCGCAGTCCTATCTCCATCCCTTTATATGGTT
>UZAN01045085.1:4622-16931 GCA_900618425.1 Echinostoma caproni
GGGGGGTTGATATTTCGCTCGAAGACTGAAGTCGTATCACAAAGCCTAAGGTCGGTATCAG
The DNA here is from genome assembly GCA_900618425.1 of Echinostoma caproni. NCBI lineage: Eukaryota > Metazoa > Platyhelminthes > Trematoda > Plagiorchiida > Echinostomatidae > Echinostoma > Echinostoma caproni. The sequence continues at coordinate 4,684 of UZAN01045085.1, forward strand.
GTCGTCTCATTTGGGCAAAACGATTTTGTCTGTGAATTGACTCAGTCGAGATGACTGGTAGATTTACGATATCTTTATTCTTCAACAACAGTTGGTTGACCAAATGAAGTTTTAAAAATAGCAGACCCGTTAGTCGATCTGTTGGAATAAGTTTTTCAGGGTCACTTATTGTTCTTAGTCAACAGATCACGGTACCGAACAGAATGTTCGAATTATTTCACTCCAACTCAGTGACCTGTGTGGCTCCAGATACTAGGGAAATGGTCATTCGCTGTTTGTGATATATTTGATGGAAACTGGCAAGATGAACTGTTCGAGACAGGGTATCCTCTATGAGTGATTGAACCGGATCTTTTCGTGAATGATAGTATCTATCCTCTGTTTGGTCGTTTGAATGGACGATTGGTGACGGGAGAAAAATGCCTGAGCTATACACTTCTTTGATGCGAATGACTGGCGATGCATACTGGCCAATCGTGTGTGGTGAATTATTGTTTACCGTTGCACCTCAGGCTTCAGTGATAGAAAATTGAAACAAGAAATTCTGCTTCGTCTTGAAAATTCTGAAATCCCTGGGTTATGAAAACAAAACTGCCAAAACTCATGTAGGACAATAATTTGATGATGCAGTTTTTGTGTCCCCATTTTCAACAGAATGTGACGCGGTGGGGTGGAAAGAAGGTAGGTAGGTATCTGCTTTGGTGTTATCTGTTTGTTTGGCGCCACATGATCAAAAGTACAATGAGGGTTGTTTCGCTGAATGCCAGATCATTGACATTTTATCACAGTATTTAAAAATATCGTGCAGTCGAACTCGCTGATCTCGCGTCAGCTGTTTGTTTACTCGTGTCTAGTCCTCCACTGTTTTATTTCTTATGCCAGAAGCATGAAGTTCACCTTAATACATAAGGGTCACTAGTTTGGAACTCTGTACAGTTGATCGGAAACACAACCTCTTTATAGGACTAAGCGCGCCTTTCCAGTGCATCCGTCTTTGGATTCGCATTGGCGTACCGCTATAATTCCAGCACTGAATCGCTGAAAGTGTATGGCATTTATTGTCACGTAATCGATGATTTCGAGCTAACTCCTGTTGGTTGTTTTATCGTCTGTTACGTTTCGTTTTCTGCCAAACAAGAAACTGATTTGAAGCCAATGAGGCAGAATTATGCTCGCATGTCCGATCCAAAACCCACGCACCCGTGTTACTGTCACAGTATGCACGGTTACTTTTCTACTAACAAATGTAAAAGTAGCGAGGTTTGAATTACGAAGTCAAAAAAGAAACATTTCGGAGTATCTCATATTTTCGAACTCTGTATATGCCCAGTAGCAGAAAGGCCATGGTAGACAGCATAAAAGTGAAGAAAAGTTGTTGCCCATTTGGTGTTCGCTGTTCAGCGAGTAATGCACGTTTCATCTGGACCGGGGGAGTCATGACGTGTACCTAAAGGTGACATGAGTTCAGTTGTGAAAGTGACTCAAAGCGCTCAGCTCTTAGGCTTGGTGATTCACCGTTACCGAATGAAAGAACAAAATCCATGGAAGCGTGCCTACCACTAGAAAAAATTTAACAAACCATTCGTGGAAGAGTTACGATGTGTTTGTGGATTTTGGCGATGTCGTCAAAATATTACACTTTGACTGGAAATGAAAACCGGTGCCCCCAACGTTTTGATTATACCATTAAAACGAATAAAAATATCTTTAATTCCCATTGAATAGCAATTATCTGAGCAGTTTACAAGGAGACAGCCAAATGGAGACGATGGTATCAGCAAGATTGGAACAAATGAATTTTTGGTAAGATTTGTCGTTTGGTCAGTTCAGAAACTAGTTATTTTTCTAATCTGTATGTTTTTCTTATTTGAAGAAGTGCATTTCACTATTGAATGGGGTTTTCCAATGTCAGTTCGTTGGACCAATAGTACGATTTATGATCAGTGATGGTCGAACTGTGGGCGTTATATTTCTTCATTTATGAAAATCACAAGGTATTTGGGTCGTTACGGTTTACATTCGTTTTCCCTGAACTCTGAATCGCAGGAGCAAAGTTTCATATCGGTACATTAAGTTGGTCTAGTTGTCGGATCGGAGAGAAACTCGTTTGCTGCAACTGGGATTCGGAAACAAGCAAGTGGTTCGACAATCGGGAATAGTTGAGTTGTCATTGACGTTCCGGAACATTGTTGCTTAGTGAAACAAGCCTCTAATCCCTATCCGGATGATCGAATACGCTGTGCTATTCAATATTATGTATATAAAACTCATAATTTCTTTCGAATAGAAAATCAATGTGATGGCCATGACACTTCTCCAAACTCGAGACGTCAAGCACCAATCGGCCTGAACCGTTCTAATTAACTTCGAAAGCAAGGAAGAAAGGCAACATGATTGTACTTTTCCGGTCTTCGAATTCATTTAGCCGTGTGTGCACAAGGCGGCCAGTTGATTAGTTAAGAATGATGATCATTTTGCGTCTTCACAACTGCGTGTCTTTTGAATTTGATGGTGTGGGCAGGTTGCATTTCTCTCACGAAGCCTAGAATTGAGTTGATTAAGTCTACGCAACATGCAGTGTGATCAGTAAGTCAGTCCATGGGCATTCTGATGATATTCGATGGCAAAACCAAAGCAACTCCACTCTTTTGAGGATGACAGAAGTGTAAAGTTAGGCAGAATATATGATCCACCTATACTAATAATGCTACAGGTCTTTCTCTCTTTAATTCACTAAGAGAAAAAGAGATGACAGCCAAATAAAGGAGTAGTAAATAGTTTGGATCCCTGAGACGCGATCAGCGGGTTTTCAAGACGATACATTGTTGTCCTGCGTTGCTTGGTCAGCGTACTGATAGTGGAGTTTATTATACAGTGTTATCCTACCTCACAGAGTATACTATATGGTAAGGTATTTTGCTTTGTCGTACCATACTAAGTTTGAATAACTGCTACTCCGTGAACCTTGACGGTAAACAATATATATTTTCAGGATGTCAAGCAAACTATACCATTTGGGAACTGTCGTCAATTTCGCAATAAGTATCTCGTGACAAATGCGTTGCACGATTCAGAAACAAGCGTCAGTTGCCACTGATGAAAATATAGAAAAGCTTTGACTGCCCAACGATAATTGCCTAAAGGCAGTGATGTATGTCATCCGCTTGGCTTGTTGGGTTAAGAGATCAAATCTGCGATCAACAAACTAAAAGCCAATGACGTTTAGATTTCCTTCTCTAATTATATTGATTGATTGGCTGAAAAATACAAGCGGTACTATAACAGAATTAAAATCGGCATTCCCAAATGTGTTTTAGGAAGCGTCTCTTTGTTATAATTGTAGTACAGGTTATTCGAAATTTGAGAGTGTATTCCTGCTAAGAAACACGCGAAAACTTGAGGTACATTCAGCAAGTGAGAAGGAAATCTCAAGATTGACCTCAGCGTGACAGGGAGTTTTATTTTCGAAGAAAGAAGTCAACCCTTATTTCTACAGCCACATCAATTGAACAGAGCTCTCATTTCCATTGGTTCATGTTAAACGTTTTCCCCCCCCCAAAAGCAGTATTGTTCATTATATTGCATTGCACAAATTGACCGGAAAAACATGTCGTTGGGAACTTAAAAATAACTTCGGGAAGATGAGGACAAACAATTTTTTATCAAAAAAGAGTATCCTGAGTGTCACAAATGCTTAGCACTGACCTTTAGGAGAAATGAAAAAAAGTGTTCTCACATTTCGTGATAGAGAGAAGCGCAATAGAAAAATAATTCACTGAACTCGCCAGGTGACCAATTTATTCTGCTGATGCACGTGATCTAGACAGCAATTTAATTTGTGCGTGATTCAAGTAGAACTGTTCAAAGAAAATCAGAATCAATTGCATGGCCTTTTTGATGCTTCATGGTTTGCTTTGTACGTGTTAAGAATAAGGAGAAAACTCGTCCCAATTTTCCACTCACATAATGGTTATGAACAGGAAGTCTTTTAAATTTACCTTATCAAAATTATGCGGGAAATGCACAATTTACAACTGGGTTTATCTATAACTGCAAGAATATTCCGTTGTGAATTTGGCGCGACGCAAAATATGTGGCCACCGAAGCTCTGAAGTTTATCAAATGGTACGTAACCTGATACCCGTCCGGATGGAGTTTGTGCGCTTGTTCTCCAAGAAGGATCAAGGTTGGCGATGAGCTATCAGTTTCGGTTGTGCCAAAAACTGTTTTACAGTTTATCACTTTTTGTCCAAGAGGCAAATGCATCAGAAGTTACCGGAATGCAACTTTTGATCTCAACATAATCTAGTGTTTTCCACCTGCGAATTGCCATCTTGATGTTACTGGATAACATCATGAACAGACTTGCTGTTTTTGTTGAGTTGTACATAACCAACCACGATCGTTGGTACCAGCTATAAATGTATTGTTAGTCGGTTGAAAAATCGCATTCTTAGAGTATCAAGTTCGGATTAGCTCATTCGAATGAGGTAATCCAAGCTGGATACTCTAAGTTGATTGAGCCATTCGCACAAGGTGATAACCGTCGACCGTGTAGCTCAATGGCAAGGGTTTGAAATCTCAGCACGAAGAATCGCGGTTCGAGTCCTGACAAGGACACAAAAAGTACGCGATTGGTGACGAGTCCCAAACAAGGCGAAACAGCTGTCCAGTGCTCTTTGTTGGTTATCACAAACATTTCCTTCGCATTCTTAATATAAATTGTTGTCACTGGAGGCAGTTATATAATTCACTGCGAAAGGTTGCCGGGAATTCTCAAGTTTCAAAGTGAATTACTGGTGTTGCTGGTTAGATTGCGAGCCCATGTCCTCTGCAAAGATATCCTCTTGAAAATACGGGAACGCTTTTACTCAGTCTATAGACCCTATCAAATTTACGGTGTGCTAGAGACCGGCCAGCTTTCCGGTTTTGAGCGTGATCAGTTTTATCGAACGCCGGTGCTTTGCCAGTTCAGTCTACTTGGATATGGCTTTTATGTTCCATTGGATGGTAATTTGATTGACCAGTCGGGTTTCACAGGTATCAGACATACTGAACGTCGATTTTGGAGGTAAACATTTTGATTGTCATTGTTGATTTAAGGATGACGACAACCGAGTAACCATGGAACGACTGTGAGACTAAAATTCGCGTCAGTAGTAAAACTAAACCATGTTTGGAAACAACAGTGATGTAACGTAAGCTAAGCGATCTTTGAACGTAATAAAAGAGGAAAGTAAATAGGTGAAATAAGACGATATATACCAAGAACGAAAATATCATAACAAATTAAGTGATTTGGGGAGTCCACTAGCGAACGTCATACAATGCGGAATTTGTTCTCTCGTTTTACCAGTTTCCCCAGAAGAAATTAACTGCAAAACTAGGGAGACGAAGAAATTATTACACTCTTGAAAATAAATAGTTTTTCGTCTAGGTTTACCAGTTCACTTCGAAATCCTTGTCTGTCTCTGTTTTCAGTCTCGTACGATCTTGTGCTGATTGCGAGTTGGAAGTAAAGCTTCAGTTGTATGAGTAAATGATTGTGGTGGAATATAAATCAACAGCAGACAGCCACATTGGCTCTCTTCCTAATTTTGCTATTTTTATACGGACCAAGAAACTATAGATCAGTGGCAGCGGCTGTTCAGTCAAACTGCAGAAGTACGGATAAATTTAGATATTCCACGTAATGGTACGCAGGCACGCATTCACGCACTAATGCATAAACACAAACAACAATAATCCCATAACGAAACTCGGACTAACTCATTTGCATACCATACATGTTGTTCAAAACTGTTTCACCAAGTGATGGATGCCACTAGACTGTCTACAACGATCAAACACCATGTCTAACAATCGCGGACAGATTATTTATCTGCATGTCATTGAAATATGTTGACAGAATGGTTGTATCACTATGCCTTCTTGGAGCTCTGCGGTCTCATACGGAAACTTCTCTGTCCCGATGGCCGCCTTGTACGAGCGTGGGTGCATACACTTGTCTATTATTACGATTATCACGATTCCGCTCATCGCAATTCACTGATCTAAAGAAACACATTGAGTAAAGGTTTTTCGCTTGCTGCTTACATCAAAAGGTTTGCCGATTCTTGATAATTGCTTGCCTCTAAAGTGCATCAGGTGACTAGAAACAATACTTCAGTAAGAAATGTGAGAGGGCCGAGTCTTTCGACCAACACAAAAGCATGACTCGAAAATCGAAATTTCAAAGTTTGGTAGAGATGCGAAAATATCACGCGCTGCTGTTTAGTCGCAAGCAGGACGACACAGCTGTTCAGTGTTCTTTGTCGGCCATTACACGGTTTACTCACTAAAGGAACGTTTATTGCTGTGGAAGAACACAGATGATTGTGAGATTTTTCTAGTATAATCAAGTATGTGTTGAACTAGTTTAAAATAAGGCCATATGCGCTGTATTACATGAAATGAAACTCACCACAGGAGCAATTTAAAGAATTGGCGTTTTAAGAAATGACTCCCTTCTTCCACATTGCATTTCGAGGGAATCGGGCCAAGTAATCCAAATAATTGATAGAGGAGTGTATTTGTTTCCATTGGACTTTTTGCCTTTTATAGTACGAGTAACCGGTAACACCTATCCATTTGTTCACTCTGGGTCACGCAATGAATAATCTATTCTTACTATTCTGTGCGAGATATCCTTAAATCACGGGGAGGCCTCGGAGCTCAAACAAAGCTCACTTTTCTGCCTTGTCTACTCTTTGTTTCCTTCGTTTAATGACTGCTCACAATGTCTTTCACCTTGTAAATTTTTCTTGTGCTAGTCTAAACTTTCCCATTGCAATTATCTCAATCGATGTCTTATCAGCTAGTGTTTTTCATCATCCTCGAATAATACAATTTTCAAACACAACTCACTCCGAAATATATGATAAAATAAAAATTGGTTTAACGGAACTTGTGTGATACACATGAAGAAATACAAATCCGGTTCGACCTCCTTTTTTCCCAACTCCATCCACAATTCTATGAGGCATTGAGTACACGAGATTATGAGCGCTTCCGTGTTCTGCGATTTCTTGCATAGGTATATATCTTCCTATTGTCCTGTATGTTTTGCTTTCATATAATTTTCTCCGAAATCACGGAACTTTTCAGTGATTCAAAAATCAGAGCTTTTAGGGGGTAAATGAATGAACACACGGTGCCGGATATTTAGTTATAATTCTAGTTTGTTTATGTATTAGTATCCCTGTAGCCGCACTATCGTTCCATTTCGAATAGATCATAGTTCACGGTATTTAGTGATCTGGTCAAGTTATTACTGGTGGTACATTGCGCTCGAAAATGTCCACCAAGACAGGCATGATGCGGGGGAACAGAGATTACTTTCGAGCAATTCAAGGTGGAATTGAAATATGGTGTTGACTCGTGCCAATTGATTATTATGAAACCTAGCATAGTTAAGTTTGTCATGTGATTCCAGCGTGTGCACAAAGTGCTATCATGTTTAGGGGGTGAACGGAGTTTCATTTGGGTAAGCATCAATATCTGTTGGTGCCACTAGTATGATCCATGTGCAGCGAATAAAACGATGGCTGTGGAAATGAGCGATGGAAGAAGTGAGGTGGCGTTGATGGCTGGTAAAAAGGAAGGAAGGAGTGATTAACCCTCTCAAAATCACTAGTGTAACAAAGAGGTGAAGCAAGGTAGCGAGACAGGTGTTGTTGACGGCCAATCTAACTTTTAGTAATGACTGGATATAGTTGAATTGCAAAACAAATCTTGCTTCATAAGATGAATATTCTCCTGACCTTTGAAGAACTGAAGAGGACCAAAGTAAACTCAACCAATATTTTTGTTCCTTAGGATGGTGAAATTATTGACCGCTTTCGTAGATGGTTTATCACACTAAAAATTTATGGCAATCCAAAAGCGTGAATCCAAAGGGATGCAAGACAGTTGATGTTTAAAGAGGTTCTCCGAAAAATTGGCCCCAATAACTTGGGGATCAAAATACATATCAAGCAATCCTGATTCACTGTAAGCTTCGTTATTATCATGTTATTCTTCCTTTCTAGCCCTGAAGTCTAACTGCTTCAAAAATACCATACTTTAAATTGAAAAGCGCGAAACGTACACCAAACTATCAACAACAATAAAATTTAGACTGTTGAAACCTTGTTCACATATTCCAATTTAAGAATAATGGAAAAGGCTAAATCTCTTTACTTCTTGCGCTTCATAATCAGTATTGCCAGAATGGCACGAAAAGTGTTCTTGTTAGCCTATGCAAATGGTCAATCATAGCTTGATTTACTTATCAATTTCCCAGCGTCCAAATATATTGTATCAGTTGGATATCTCCCAAAGGATAATCGGTTCGTAGCTCTTCTTTCAGGCCATTCATCTAAACAGTTCTGGTTCAGTTTTTAAGATATACAAAGACACCTATCTAGTCCGAATCGTCCAGCTAATTTGTTTCTCTGTGTGCGCTGTTTTGCATAATAGATGGATGGTCTACGGTTTTGACACAGTTGCTCCGAGAGCTTTTACATGAAACCGAGTGAACTAACTTGCTTTTTGCAAAGATTGTGGATTTGAAATGTAAACGAACTTTGGGGGTTTGAAATTTGGGGTAGTATTTCAATTCAACGATCGTCAACATTGTATGCCCATAGTTATGCAGGAGCAGGAGGAACTGCTCGTCACTGCTTTTATCCCACTGTACCGTTAGAGCTATTTGGTTGATTACGACCCAGTGGAATAAACTACAAATAGAATTGGGTTCACCTTCTTACGTACCTCTTCTTTCTCTCTATTTCGAAATCAATACATTTTCATTACAATGTTGTATCTTGCAGTGATAGACAGAACGCGATCTCGAAATTGGCAGTTTGTATTTGACGAATGATCCATGTGGGGTGGGCTAAATTCAGTGAAGTAGATAGCACCTGACAAAGGTATGCACTCATGTCATAAATGATTCAGAATCAGTGGGTTAAAACGAATATCCCTAGGTGTGTAACTGGTTTCGGGTGATCTGAATTGAATGATAAGCATTGTTTTGTTTCATAAAAGTATATGATTGATTTTATGAAGACCCTTCTCACGGATCTCACGTGTTCAGACTTCAACCTAAACAAAGGTTTAATAGTTCAGCCCAAAGGAAGAGATATCATCGAATATCCTTTTTCCCCACTACTCATTGTGTACAATTTACCCCAGTATCTTGCACAAATCCGTTCGGAAGTGGATGCAAACATGACATGATTGCCACGTACAACGGGACTTGCAAGTTTCTTCTCATTTGGCATGAGGAGACAGTTAATATTCGTGCTAATCCTCTTTGATGAAAATTGTGAAAAGTTGTGAGCAGGAATAAGTATACCGTAAAAATATAATAATTTATCTCATGTTCCGATGTGTTTCAGTGAAAATTGAAAAAGCAATAGTTATGCTGATACTATAAAACTTTAATAATACGCGTATGAATGAATGGTTCTCTTAAGAATTGCTGAAACAAAACAAAATTTACAAACAAAATCGGTAGCGGTGTCAGAATAACTGTCTACGAAAAGTAAAACTCTCTTCATGACAGAACTTCAATTACTTTTTTTCCAGATAATCGACTTTTATGGTTTACTGATTCCACAAACAGATGATGATGTAAAACTCATCGAGCGAGGAAAACATGCAAATGCCATGGAACCACAGAGCAAGTTTGTTTGCTGGTTCATCCTCTGGTTACAGTTATTGCGTGATGTTACAAGGCAGATGCGTAACTGATATCTGATTTCCACTCTGACGTAGCTAAAATAACGAACGCTATCTGGTCCTTAGGATGATCACCAAATATGAAGTCAAAACTGATTTCTTGATGACAGTACTGTGAATCCATTTTCTTTCATTCAAAGTTTCATGAAACTTATCAAGCTTCAAATGACTGTTAACCCTTTCAAACAAAAAAATGCAAGAGTTAACGCAAAAGAAAACCATTCAAAAATGTGTCCCTAAGATTACCCATAATAAAAAGTAAACAAAAGAACAAGATCCATGGATGGAACGGATCTCGTTAAAAAAACTTGGGCGTCGTGCTCATGATTATTGAGGAGATCAGCTTGTGTTAGCCACGACGCCATTGTGTTTTGGTTTTCATTCCTCGTGGCTAAGACAAGTTAATTTACTCAAAAGAACAACTTATGCATGTGACGCTTTTCACAAGCGTTTTCAAAAGTCCACTTCCTCCATTCTTCGTGTTTTTCTGCTCATCTAACTCGCAATTATGAAATGATGTTTTCTGGAATAGGTTCCAAATTGGTATGAATTTTCGTCCTGTCTGTGATAAACGAACCCATATTATTCTATTGTCCTCTTCCCTTCATCTGAAAGCACGTACATCACAATCATATATGGCAAAATGAGAAGCATGTTTTCATAATTTCGCCGTTTTTAAGTAACGGTATGTTTGAAAGAACTAGTCACACAATTCCCTGATGCGGTGTACTCGCCACCGGCTCAGTAATGCTTCCACAGTATTGTCTCATATTCACCAATTTAAATCAGGAGAACCTTATGTGCCTTGAAAGACGAGGACGATGTAGAAGAAATCTAAACAAACATCAATTGGCAATTTGGTTCAGCGATAGTATGAGCTGGTTGGCACAGTAGTAACGCACACATCTTCCATGCGATGGGTCTTGAGTTCAAATCCTATAGGGCCGGTGAATATGCACTACTGATGAGCTCTAATAGGAGCTAAATTTGAGTCTAGTGTCTCCAAGGGTATGGTTGAATTGATGAACTGAAGATTGTGCGTGCAGGTGAAGTCCGAACATTAGTCGGTTGAGATCAATCAATTTAATATGTGTCTCAATATAATTGCGAAATGAGGTAAGTTGGAAGGAGAATAAACTAGTTATCAATCAGGATTCACAAGTACGTTCCTTAGAATTTGTGTTGGAAAGCTACCATGGAGTTCGATTTTGCGACAAAAGTCAAACTGCAGCCGGCTAGTCGGCACAAGGGTCCACATTTCGGGTCACTTCATTATCCCGAAGTGGTTGCAGTACGAGTTCATGGAAGCAATGATCACTTATAGAAAGAAATCAGAGCTGTTACTCCGAAGGAAACTCATATTGCCCTGTAGCGTTGATATCAGTGAAGTAGTTTAAGTCTTCGTCCATTCGCTCTCTAATCATATCTCACTGATAATTCACTTTCTTGATTAGAAAACCCGAGGTTCATTCCTTAGCACTCATTCCGAAAATATCGGTAAACTACTACAGTGCTACAACGACCTGTTAACATGTAACTTGTAACTATTCCCGTTTTGTCATTTGGGCATATATTTTATATGCTAGACAATGACACATATGACACGGGTTGACAGGCAATCAGGAGCATTCAGAATTGTTGAGTGATATTGATTCTATCTGAATCGTTTTACTTGTTCATCTTCAGTACATAAAACGATTATGATGTTCGTCCTATAAGGTCTATGCTACAAAGAGCAAAGAAATAAAGTTGAAGGATGAGGCTAGTAAGCCGCTTCATGCACTTACATATTTGAATGTTTTATTTGCATCTGTTTTGTCTTTCCGCGGAGATGTTTTCTCGCGGAACTTAGATGATGAAAAGTCAAATTTGGAGACACAATCGGGTGGGTGAACTACTGGCAGTTCACCTAGAGGAGTTGGCTAAAAGCCCTGACTCCAAACTTTACACGCATACCTTCCAGGTTCTGACACTGATCACCAGTTTGATCGCAAATCGAGATGTTTTGGATACCTTGGACGTTTGTCCCTGTTCCGATTGCGTCTAATCTGATTGATTGTGAATACCAGCCCCAAATGGGTTGCGGTTTTCAAGCACGGCTCCGTCTTCTTGCTAGCCAGGCTTTGGTAAGAGGCTTTGGTTGTAGATTCCTCAAGAAAATTATGGAAATCATGGAATATTTCCTTTTTAAAAAGACTTTTGAACCTTCATCTATTTGACGCAGTCTGGCTCAAACATGCGTGATATACACATATATATCTCCTGTTAAGATTCCTACAGGCTTACAAAAGTATGTGCATGCGGAGAACAGTGCGTTATTTAAAACAATGCATAATATGGATACATCTACAGGAAACATTTAACATCAGGCACGCTGCTGTTATTCTGTCCGCGAGAAGGATGGCCAGTGTGTTCGACTGACTTTTGGTGCTCTACCCATTACTTTCCAGATAGACTCTAACCATCAAATAGGTCCATCTGAA
>UZAN01045086.1:5117-16397 GCA_900618425.1 Echinostoma caproni
TGACCCGCCAATTGCCTTAGGTAGGCGATCAACTGGTCATCCTCCTCTGCGGAGGACCGAGGACTACGGTATGTGCAAATTATTGCAGCCTCGCTATGGGGTTGTTTTAGCAAGCACCCGGAGGATTGGATGTTTGCTGTCCCCAGGTTGGTTACGGCTACTTATATTAATTGTTCCGCCACGAGTATTCGGGAACCACCACCGATGTGACCGTCAATGTGATCACATTCATATGCCATGAATCCCGGTGGGTGTAATCCTGTGGTGTTGAAGTCTAGTTTTAACCACGTTTCACTGACTGCTATGCAAGTGGCCGTTCCTGCTTCTGCTAGTATGTCAAGCCACTTGTTCATCAGGCTGCAGACATTGGTATAGAGAACATACAATGTCTGCACCATGTGTTCCCTTAGCGGTAAAAGCCTGCACCCGGGGCTTATGCCCGGGTGCCCGTGAAGGATTTTGTCTCGGTGGTAGAGTGCTCCTATTTGGGCTCCCGTAGATTGAGGTTACGGCAATAGCAGGCACCACTTTCGGCGTTGCTGCTTCGGTGTCAAAATGGTTTAACAAAAAAGCCGATGCATTTGTGGAGAGCCTGGGTGTGCGGGCATTAGGGCTCTAAGAAATCTTCGGAGTGGAAGGTTGCACCCTTACGATCAGTCACCTGGCGCTGCCTGGTGAGGGTGATGGCACAATAGCTACATTCTTCCAGCTATTTGCATAATCAGGGACTGCGGTGATCCTGCCCTCTGTTACGAGCTGCACATGGTTTGCTGCTGCTAAAATGGCATCCCGGTATCTAGGGTTTTGGAATTCTGCCAGCTTTGGTCTTGGGTTACCTCCACTGACAACGTGGGAGGTTTCCCTCCATTTCCCTAGGCGCAGGATTCGCTTGATATGGACATGCCCTGGGATATTAGCAAGTCGTAAATTATTAAGTACTTAGTGGAGTAGGTCGTGTTTGCGCTTGCGCGCTTCCTGACAATGTAGTTCAGCCAGCCCCCTAATCACCACGTTGCCCCTGCCCAATGAATTAGTGATTGTAGTTAGTTGGTTTATTGAAGCTTCGTGGTCCTTCATTCTCTTACGGTGCAACTAGGATGTCGGTGCTGTTCCCTTATTGCATGGGCTTGGAACCTTACTGGAAAGATTCATGGGAGGTGAGCTTGAACCTAGTGGGAGTTGGGCGAGCCTACTTTGCTGAGCTTCCTCCTTCTGCCATCGGTCTTTTTGGCTACAGGATGGGTTTTTCCTGGAGTTTTTTCCTTATTAGTCCTCCTTGTCAATGCATTCGCGGCCTTAGGGGGTGGTGGGATTACCTTGGGCGCTAAGTTTTGTTTGATCACCTGTACCTCTTCACCCGAAGCCTGCTGGACGTTCGCCTCTTTTACAGTACCCACTGCACAAATGGGGCAGGATACGGGAGAGACAATAGGTTTCTTCATCACGGATGTCATGCATCCACTAAAGGCTCACTTCAGAGTGATACATTTCCGTAGAGTGACAAGATAAGCATAGATATACAAATGGATGAATAAAGATGAAAAATATGAAAATTTATCGGTATAATACAATAAATTGAGGAAGAAAAACGCTTATGGTCAAGTAGAAGTGGTCGAATATCAAATGATACACCTGAGTCTCACGGGGGTACAAAATGTGGCAACTGTCAGCCAGGGAGACATACTCACTCGTTTATATATAGAAATATTGCATACTATAGCTAAAGTAATTGTTTTGTTAGCTAATTTTCGGTATTATCAAACTAAGGGCTATGAAAAATTCCATTAAAGGTAGTAGGCATGACATAAGCCTCAGAATCAGGAGACCGAATGCTCCATTGCGGAAATCTGGTTTAATGAGAAGCATCGAGTACGAGTTATCTGAGGGGCATATTGGGTTCTGCTATCGCAAACAATCAAATAGAGAAGGCAGACAAACTAAAGAGTTTTCATTCAAAATGACTGGAATTCTAGCCATAATCGCTTGATAACTAGGGGAACGAAAGAAAAGGATTAGGACAGGAATCGATGTTGAACCCAATCACCTCACGGTTGGGTGAGCTTAGGCAACACTCTTTAGATAGGGGTGGGGGCTAAAACGCCCGATTGTATTGTATACAGGGTTAGAATGGTGGTTTACCTTTGGTGTTTCTCTTTGTTGTCGTAGTCAGGGGGCAGCACAAAAGTTTGTTGCTGAAACCCCTTGTGGGCCATAAAAATGGCTCACTCCCTGTTTTCATAGCTGGTCAGCGAGCAAGCACACCTGTTACCCGTATTATTTAGGGTTCGTCTTATTTTACCAAATCCTAGGAGACGTCGCCGTCTATCTCCCTCTGTTGGGGGTGTGCTGGCGTTCTTCAGTTTACCCTGTGAAGATGGTTATTTACTGAAATAAAATTAAAATAAAAGAGTAAAAGATTTCAAGTGGTTCGAGGTATGACTTAATCTGTAATAATCGTCTTGTGGACCCTCTTTCTTCTCTTTGATGCCAAGAAACCAATTTACCGACAAGGTGGCAGCAGCACAATGATCTTTGACTGACGTGATACTCACAGATAACGTCTGCTTGATCTGATGATATGTAAAGTGTTTAATATTATCGAAAACGCAGAAAATAGCTCTTTTTGTTAATTCTCCAGAAAGCTTTATAAATGCTATAGATTCGCCAACTACTTTACTACCACAAAACTTATCTCTATATTACCAAATCATACATGTCTCATTGCCAAAGGGATAAAGAATTTGAAAAAAACTATAAGAAACGCACTAATGTGCATCTTGCTCTGACTTGCAGCACAAGTGTACAGTTTCGTGTTTGTCATAGGTGACTCCCCAGGATTACGAATCTCAATGTTTATTTGATTATATTCTTTTTCTCAGGTCGGGATTGCTGCAGACTGCATACAGGCCCTGTCCGTTCTTCATGACGAACTTCTTTTTCATTTAGAAAAGTTGCAAAAATTAGTGGCTCCCGGTTTTGAATCGTTTTGCCAAGCAACGTGAAATATATCGGGATATTTCACATTATATTTACCTATTTTTACCGGTTTTTTACTTCATTCGTGAAATATCGCAAGATATTTCCCAGTACTAAACCCTGACTGGTTTTGACTAGTCACTGAGAAACCTTTTTGCTGTTTAGAAGTTTTACAGGTGGTTCTTTTGGTACTTTTTCCTCTACGGCTACATGTAATTTTTTTGTCCCTTTTTCGGTTTATTTTAATGTATTGCTAAAATGATACACGGGAGTGACCACTGTGGTATCAGTCACTGTTCGGAACAGGTTGAAAGTGGTATCCAATGCGATAAATGCAGGACATGGTACCACCAAAGATGTTGCAAATTATCCAAGCAGGATTATTTGCTACACAGGAAATATCCGTCTCTGGAATGGATATGTAGCCACTGTGTTTCGTTGGCCGAGGAGTGCTCCTGCATATTAAGGGGAGCAGTGCTGAAGGGAGCAAACAAGACGGAGCCTCCAGTTACAAATAGGACCTCCGAACATGAGAGTAAAAAACCGAAAAAAGCCGTTAGCCAAAAGATGAATGGAATAAGGAAAACAGAGCAACTCCATAAGAAGAATCCAGTCAGGACTGCAGAAATAGCAGTCCTTACTGCCAAGCACTGGAGAAAAAGTTAGAAGCAATAAAGCAAACACAGCAAGTGCTTCTGTGTCGAACGAAGCATGTATCGCTGCATAATATCCCGGAGCCTATCATACGGGATAGTAAGATTAGACATGAATCCGATAGGAGGCATGTTCAAGACGTGTTCAGGCTCGCAGGCCTTCCCCCCACAACGCGTTACGTATAATGCCATCGCGCTGGTTTTCGGAGGGAACTTAAAGCTCTAAAACCAAAACCCATATTAGTGGTCTTCAGTAGCACGTATATGAGAGACATGGTACTAGTGAAAGCTACCAGAATAGAGATAAACACTCGAGGAGCTATAAGAGTAACTTCAGACGACGGGACCATTATGAAACCGGCCGCGAAGGGGTATACCAGCACGGGGAAAGCAAACGGCAAGGAACCACAGTTAGTAATAAAAAAGGACGAGTATAATAACGGTGTCGCGAAACCCAATCCACGCCTTTATCAAAAACAGATAAAGCAGGGCGGCGGTCTGACCGCTGAGTAAATCCACACCACGTACGGCGAGGGTTTGGGGAAAAGCCGCCGGGAATCATTGACTATTTGAAAAGACACAAATGGCCAACCAACAAAAGGAGGCCATGGGAAAACCGAAAACTGGTCAATGCCCTAGGAGTAAGAATTCCGAGGATGAATTTCCGACGGAGACCTGGGCAACCAGCGTGGCTAGAACGCCAACTGGAGAACCTAGCCCGAAGAGGTCAATATCCCTTCAGCATAGGAAAGGGTCCATAGTGAAAAGCTCAGGGCTACACTTTGGGAAGATCATCAGCTCACCAGGAGGCATGACTTGGACAGTGATGCACTCCACGGAAGCAAATAAGTAAAAAAGACGAAGTGGTTCCTCGGGCCCTGCGACGGAGGATTCACCGAAATTAAGGCAGACTTACCACCATAAGGAGGCAGAGGCTGCCAACGTGTGGTACACGAATTTCTGCAGTATTAAAGCTGAATGGGGCAAACTGGAGGCTCGAATCCAAGATTCAGTGATCATAGCAATCACGGAAACATGGATGCAAGAAGGGCACTTCACGAACTGACCTAATAACTATACAGTCTACAGACTGGATAGAGAGGATGGCAGATAGGGGGGAGGAGTGGTGATATTGGTCAAGAAAAATATGAACCACTGGAGTGCACAAGCCACCCTAGCCACACCCAATATCCAGGCCATTGCATGCAACGTGCTCTTAGGTAGGAGACCACTGAGTATATTGTGCGTGTACAGAGCACCGCAAGCAACATCGATAGAGTACACTGAGCTACTTATGGTTATGCAAGCGTTCCTTTCAAAGTCCCAAAGGGTTCCAATAGTTGGAGACTTTAACCTCCCGGAGATTGACTGGGTGGAAGCTCGTGCAACGAGTGGGTCTACAGGGGAAACTCTACTAGAATGGATACAAATACGCGTTGACACAACATGTTACGCAGGCCACAAGACTCAACAGAGGCCGTCCATCTTGGACCTAGTCATAACAAGATACGCGTCGAATGTAGGCCAAATAAAACTAGAAGAAGTACTGGGCAAAATTGATCATCTTGTGTTAAGATTCCTGCTCACGGAAAAGCACAGAAATCCAGAAGCCTCACTGGTACGGTGCTACAGTCGTATAAATGAGGTGGCCTTGCGTGACGCAGCGGAGCAGGTCATCTGGACACCAGAATCCCCGGCTCCCACAGTGGAAGAGAAATGGCATAAGATCCAAGTAGGTTTGTGCCGATTTACGGATGAGTTTGCTCCGTTGCGTCTCAGGCGTGGAAACCACAGGCAAGTGTGGTGGCGGCCCAAGCTAGATAGGACACTTAAAACACGCCGATAATGTTGGGCAAATTATCGAATGTATGGCACGCATCAGGTATAGTGTCAGTACAAGAAGGCTCGTAATAAGGCACAAGCTCTGCAACGAGAAGGAAAGTATATTTACGAGAGGAACCTGGCACAGCACATCAAGCATAATCCTAAAAGGTTTTATGCCTACGTGCAAGCCAACAAAAATACAAAAGAAAGTGTGGGCACCTTGGAGATGAGTGGAGGTAGCTTGGCCACATCAAACTAAGACAAGGTAACCCCCCTTTAGCCTTCTCCAAGAGTTTATACCGCCAACCAATGCAAAGGGATGTTGTGGAGCCCACTGCACCGCGGCTAGATACACCAACGATTAGTGAAATAATCATCAACGGGAGTGATGTAGCCAGCGAACTCGCGTCACTAAATCAACATAAGGCTGCAGGTCCGGATAGATGCTATAATTCAATCACTAGCAGGGCTTCTGGCACATCCGGTTACTGTCCTTTTTGAGCAACCACTGAGGACGGGTGTATTACCGGAGGACTGGCGTAAGGCAACTGTTGTTGCTCTATACAAGGCAGGACCTAGGCATAAGGTGAGCAACTACCGCCCAGTTAACCTGACATCCATTCTGTGCAAGTGTTTGGAACGGATCATCAGGGGGCAAGTATGTCAGCACCTAACAGCCCACAACCCCTTGGCACCGGCGCAGCATGGGTTTACCGAGAGAAAATCGTGCCTGACTAACCTGCTAACGTTTTTGGATGAGGTTAAAAAGAGGCTGGATGAAGGACAGCAGCTCGAGGTCTGCTACCTCGACTTCAGCAAAGCCTTCGATTCAGTCAGCCATAAGTTGCTAGACCTCAAGCTACAATATGCAGAAATACATGGGGCAGTGAGAAATTGGGTAGTACAGTTCCTCAGTCATCGCACTTTCTGCGTGAAGGTTGGCGACTATCTGAGCGAACCTGCAAGAGTAACAAGCGGGGTGCCTCAAGGATCAGTTCTAGGACCACTACTATTTTTAATTTACATCAACGACTTGACACGGGATCTCCAAAATCTATGTTTCATGTTCGCGGACGATGTGAAATTAGCCTGCACAAATCTAGAGTGCGATGTAGAAGCGGTTAGACAACGGTCGCTTCTATGGGACTTACTATTAAATCGCGAAAAGTGCCAGCACCTAACAACAAGAGCAGATACCGTTAGGGGCGGGCAGATGGCACTGCAACACACGGAGGCAGTTAAGAACTTAGGAGTCATTCTCACAAAGAGTTTCAACCCCGAAACCCAATGTCTGAAGGCAGCCAGTAAGGCTCGTGATGAGCTCTTCAGGATGTGTGCTACCCTTACATGTAGAAACGCAGAGGTCTTTATACCTATCTACAAGGCAGTAGTTCACCCCCCACTTAGAATACTGTGTTCATGCATAGGCATCATACTACAGAAAGGATATAACATGCCTGGAAAAGGTGCAACGACTTGCTACCCGAATGGTAGCTGTGCACAAGGGAAAAAGCTATGAACAGCGATTGAGAGACCCTAATCTCTTTTCTCTCGAACGTAGACGACTGCGAGGAGACCTGATAGAGACCTTTAAAATAGTCAGAGGGCTATCATGAGTCCACGCAGATGACTTGTTTACGGCTTCTAGTGCTCAAAACACGAGGGGTCATAGCTTTAAGCTCCAACAGAACGGTGCTAGGTTAGAGGTCCGGACTAACTTCTTCGCACATAGGGTCATACCTATGTGGAACAGGTTACCCGGGGGAGTGGTCAATTGCACCAATATGCACAAAGTCAAGGCCGCACTGGATGCATGTTGGCCGGAATTGTTCCCTGAGGTTAGATGATAAAGCTTCATCACTGAGTGCCGGATAAATTGCAGCCTCAAACTATGAAATCGGACCTCTTATAATTGCACTTGAAACTAGTATGTTTCAGAGAACTAAGGTCATTCACTCACGCGGCGAGAGGACATCTCTTCTGTTTTCTCTTTTCCAGCTCGTCTGTGAGAACCTGGCTAAATAAACTCAGAAAACGCAGTGTTGTAAGCCAAAAACATCCGCCGAAAACACACAAATCTGGACGCTCGATTGGCAAGGGCCATTATACGTTCTGTAAAGACTGGACTAGACTGGACTGGACATGTCAGTATCGTTTGCGTAGTCCACCTTAGAGCCGTTTTCATCATCTCAGGAGATCAGCAGAGAAAAGGTGCCGAATGTTTTTTGTTTGCTTTTGTTTGGCATCACTTCTAGGTTCATACTGTGCAAACTGTAAAGAGGCCGCAGTCATTCTTCACGAAGAAAATGTATCCTCCAGCATCGGGGGGATATCTGAAACAAACAGAAGAAAGTGGCAGTCTGGGCTCAGTCCCAGCTGTTGATTATGGCAAGGAACGTTTTTAGAAATATTGTTTAATGTATACGGTAGTAATACCACACTGTTTATCCAGTATATGGTCAGAACCCCAAACCAACTTCATATGCTCTATTTTCGAAGATGTAGGGGTCATATAGATAAATCAACGTTGGTACATCAGGGAAGTTATTCAATTCCCTCTTGAATGCTGATACGTGACTAATCGCACGAATCGGTGGAGGAAGCTTATTCCACAGAAGCGAGTATTAGATTACAAAAAAGCTGGACCGCAAGCGTTTGCGAGAAAGCGGTACAGAGGCTGTATTGCACTTCAATCAATTCGCATTTGAGTGACGCGTAGCCGAACCGATACGAATCCCGAATTAAAAACACAATTGATCCGCAATGTCTACGGTACTGAATTAATGAAATCATTACAAAATGTACAATAAAGAAAACCTCAAATATGCGGCCAAAAGCACTCAAACAAGCGAGCCAAATAAGATGTCCGGAGATATGCGGCCAAAAGCACTCAAACATAGCGAGATAAATAGCCAAAAAGCACTCAAACAAGCGAGCCAAATAAGATGTCCAGAGAGAGGCAAACAGTCGCTCCCCGAGAGCACTCAAACAAGCGAACCAAATAAGATGTCCAGAGAGAGGCAAACAGTCGCTCCCGTTGCAAACCACGCCAAATTCAAATGTGCCGCGCATCCGAATTAACATATAAATAATGATATGTGGTGTTCGTGATCGAGAAATGTCAATATGAGAGCAACACACAGATAANCATTATTGGTTCGGAAGGATTTTCAAAAAATTCAGCATGAAATACATGTATTACATCCTCTGCGTAAAGAATATTTATAGTTATACTGATCTTTTAATTCTGGAAAGGCCGTACTTCTCTTATGCATTATGTTTGACTGGGAAAAGATTAGGTTAATTTTTATTCATCCTAGCCATGGCGGTTTAATTTTTAGTGCCATACGTCGTTCTTTATAATTTAGGCAATGGCAAAGCCAAATAATTGTTTTGTAAAGTAGCGTTGAACTTTTTCGATCGCTACTCTGTCGTACTTTGGCATATTAGTGCAAATTAATGTACTGTATTCTAAATGCAGTCTGGCAAAGGTCGTGTAGACACTGAGTTCGCTATCCAGATATCTGAAAGATTTCGGGATCAGTCCAATGGTCCTGCGACATTTTGCTACTTAGACCTCGGCATGCTCCGAGAAGTTAAAGGAGCCGGAGTGGTGCATACCCAAATCTCTTATCAACGGTCCGTCATGAAGAGTGTCATCATTGATGCCAAGTGCACCGGGGGGGGGAGTAAAATGCACATATGTGTAAGTAGGCAACTTTTGTTTGCTGAAAACTCCATTAACCAGTCATTGCACCATGAACTGAGGGAATGTAGTTCAGAGCTGATATTCTCAATTGTATTAATCAGGTTGTTGTGTTCAAACGTAAACAACAATGTTACGTCATCCGCAAACAAGAAGGGTGTCCCACGACGAACAACGCTGAAAATATCATTGACATACATAAGGAATGATAAAGGGCCCAGCACGCTACCTTGTATAACTCCACTGGTCACTAGTTTAGGTTGTGACAGTGTCCCATTAATACTAACCGCCTGGTTACGAGAATCCAGGTAGGAATCTAGCCACGAATAAAGGGGGTCTACAATGCCATAAGACTTGACCTTTGAGAGTAACCAATTGTGAGAAACCCTGTTAAAGGCATTTGTCATATCCAGGTAGACTGCAATCAGTGATTTCCCATTATTGACAGCGATCGAAACCAAATTAATGAAGTAGGTCATGCAAGCTGCGCACGAGCGACTTTTCAAAAATCCATGTTGGACTTTACTAATAAGATTATTGTTAATGAGGTGTTTGGTCAGCTTAACTTTTACCAGTCTTTCTATAATTCTTGAAATAACTGGAGTGTGGTTCATTGGTCTATAATTGGCAGGATCTTGACGTGATCCCTTCTTGTGAATAGCGATAATAGCAAAGGTTTTCTGCTGTGTTGGGTGCCAGCTATACTTCATGGATATATCATAGATGTTTGAAAGAATTGGGACGTCAGATCCTCCCATCTTGAAGACGGCTGATGGCAAAGAATCGGCATCTGGTCTATAAGACAGTTTGATATTAAAAACAAGAGGGGCAATGTCGGCTGGGTAGAATGTGATATTCGATAATGGCTCTACTACGGGAATTGTCGCATAATGACTGAATGATGCGGTGTCGTTAATCAGGGTTGAGGGGGAAAATGCATTTAGCGTTTCAGCTATATCCTTCGATTCTGTAATGAAAGTGTTGTTGTAAACAAGTGCCGTAATCAAAATGGATGACGTCGGGTTCCTCGTTTTCATGGTCATGCTAGTAAATTTGATTTCTTTGGATGGCTAAACTTTGTGGCACATGCAAATCAGGTTGCTATGTCCACTTTCTAAACTGAATTCATATCAGCACACCGATTTAGCTTCAAAGCTGCATCTGTGAAACACATTCCATCATGTTACGTACTCTTGGAAGCATTGTGACCACTTATTCATTTCCAGAAATATTCCTCACCTCGTTTTCGCTCGAATTATTTGGCCAAACATCGTGATCCATTCGCTGCATGCTTATCGATTATATATTCACATTTACCTATACATATTTAGCTGTATATAGATATATATACACAGGTATATACCAACCCTACTATTCCACTTTGACCATTTTTTGTGACATGCTATTTCTCCCCTTATCCATCCCCAGCTGGGTATTACCATAGATTGTTTAGTATGACTTTTTGTTCCAGATACGGTTGGCTTGGGCCTGTCGAAGGCTTGGGGTCTAAACACACAATGGACAATTTGGCCCCGCAATGGTTGTTGGGCACGGCTGTTTCCACCGTTTTGACTGCATACGTCCGCATTCCGGACAAGGTTGAGGATCACATCCCTGCCTCACCTAAAAGGTGTTTTGAGGTTAGGTGTCTAGCGTGTAATCAGTCCCACATCAAAGTAACCAAAGACTAAATAATCTAAATCAATCCACGACCGATCGAAGCTCTAAAGCAAATGAATACGCATTCAGAAGCAAGCTATGTTGCAGCAGAGTGAGAAAAATGTATTTTGACTAAAGTATGAACTCCCCGTACTCCTTCCTATTTATTCTTATCCACGTGACTCCATTTTCTCCCGTTCATTGTCCTACAGTCTGTCTCTCCGTATCTCCTTCCATTGGAGCCGCACGCTGAATCCCCTCGATAAAGGTTTATCAGTTACTTCAATTTCGATTGACATACTTATATAGCATATTCCTCTATCCTCCATATCTACGTTTGTGACCTCGTCTGCTTTGTGTTCCGTTTGCACAGCGTTTTCGTTCTGCACCCCTATCATCTTCATTATGTATGTCTTCCAAGTAGCCTATCTATATACCCGTACTGTTGTTGTACATATGATT
>UZAN01045087.1:0-20584 GCA_900618425.1 Echinostoma caproni
TTATTTTCTGTAAAACATGCTCTTTGTCTATGAATAAACACTGGCACTTGCTGCTACCGATTCTCTGTGTATTTCATTAGTGTCCGCAGTTCGGGTTGAAGCCAATCCAGTTCTGAGCATTGCAGCACGGTTTCTCGGATTCCTGCATTCAATACTATTCCGATTCCCATAGTTGACCTTTAACTACTCGTGAAAAGCAAGCCACAGTTATCCATCTTCGCAAAAGGGACCTAACGGATGATGAGAAGACGCATTTGGTGTGACTGAATGCGTCAGATATGAGTTAGAAGGGCCAGAGTTACCCACAACTTTACTGGAAGCCCACCTATTGATAGCTCTTTCACACAATCATTCATGGTGTCATCTCATTAATGTTTCTAATAGAGTTATTAAACGATCGTTTTAATCATGCTTCCCCAAAAATTTCGCCATTCCCTATGATATGCCACATTTATCATAGTAATCTCATACACTTCTGTGTATTAGCTGTCGACTGGTCGCTAAACTCTGACTGAGACGAAAATAGGGAACTTATAGACCTCATAGTTGTAGTTTATAGGGGACACCAAGCGTTGATTATTGTAGGGTATTTCAATCTCCCTGAAAAAGTGGTAGTATGAGGACGAGGAAGATGATCGAGAAGCACACGAGTTCATGAATTGCTTTCGTGCGGCAGCGCTTCATCAGCATGTGCAGGACCCAGTGATCATTCCTCTAGAGCAGGGGCCGCCCATCTTGGATCTGGCTATCATAGGGCGTGAGAGTAAGATAAGCGACTTACGAGAGAAAAGCGCTCTCGGTAAAAGCGATTATAACATACTCTTGTTGTGGAATTGCACTGTAAAGGAGCACCAACCCCGCAGGCTGGAACCGGTGTCGTCCGTAGATCAGTAATCCGGGACGAGCTGTTAGAGCTAAAGGACAAGCATGTCCCTTTGCAGCCTGAAGGAGAGACACACACAACCATATTGGAAACTAGCAACCAAAAGCGCCACAGGGTAAAGTGCTCGAAGGTGGAAGGAGTTTCTACTAATAGCAGGGCATTTTAAATGCTTGTTTTATAAAAATGCGCATAACCATGCGAACAAGCTAGCAAAAAAGGCGAAAATTATCTTCGAGTTAAAGTTGCCCTCTGTGAGCATGTAATTCAACAAAGGTTGATTAGTCCCACCCAGGAAGGATTCCTCAAAAAGGCCGTGTTTCAGCAATCACCTGTTTTTTTGATGAAGTTACTAGGAGGTTAGATGATGGACAGCAAGTTGAAGGGTGCCATCTAGACTTCAGGAAGATGTTCGAATCAATAAATCAACTCCTGCTAATTAAGCTCACGGAAGTAGTAGCTCGCCTTGAATAGATAGAAGCGTTCCTCACGAACAGGAACTACAGAGTTCGTGTGTGAGAATCTCCATCCACCGTTGGCAATATATCTAGTGGAGTATCTCACGGCTTCGTGCTAGGTTCGGTACTCTTTCTGCTTTACATTACCAACTTGATCCTAGACCTAGCTGTTCCAGCCTTCACTTTTACGAATGATGTAAAACTAGCGAGCTCAAGAGCATTGGACCAACTAGTAACTGATTTGGTCAAGGTTGTCCATTGGACATAGATGTTGGACGTGGAGCTAAGCGCTGCCACATCCTAAACGCTGTGAGGTATCTGGTCCGTGTGTCCACGTAGCTGGAATCGACGGGCTTCAGTGGAGTTGACAGAATGATAGACTTAGGTATTCTGGTTCGCGAGGACTTTAAGCCTATTCATTAGTGCCTTGACCCCGCAACAAAAGCGACGGGGTAGCTACGCCAGCTGGAGGCAGTTCTGTCGTCGAGAAAGGCAGATGTTTATGTCCTTCTATGTAAATCCAAAGTTATACCGCAGTGACATCATTGGGGTGCGAGAGATTAGTGTAGGACAATGAATAGAGGTGTTCTCTTCAAATGGCTAACAGCTGATGAGCTTTACTGTTTTCCGCTCTGAATGATTAATTTATTTGTCTTTCGCAAAAGCGCAGCCTACATATATTGGCATCGCACCAGTAAAACTCAGATAGTATTAGTGTTGTACTCGTGGAACGAATGAGCTTTAACCCTACAGATATAAAACAAAAATCCTCGGATAGTTTCACGAGAAGCAGTCCGTTCGACGGAAAGATTTTGTTACCGCTAAAAATGGTGTCCCCATGGCTTCGCTCCTCGGACCTGTTCACACCGACATCTTCATGGCCACGTTAAAGACAACCTCCTTATCTACGGCTATTAGTCGTTATGATCAATATCACCGGTATACAGATGATATCGTTTGCGTGGCTAACAAGCATACTAATCTTGCCCATGTCGAGTCAGAAGTCAACGCAGCAAATTCGTCAATTAGGTTCACAGCCGAACCAGAGGAAGAAGATATCTTTCTGTGTTTTTATGTTCGTCTGACTAGACGCCCCGATGGCTCTATCCAAAGAAAGACATATCGAAAAGCATGGAGTGCACAGTACACAAAGTTCCATAGCTTCTCCCCACTCTATCAAAAACGTAACCTCAGATGCTACCTCCTACAGAGACAAAGACACATCTGTTCGGAAAATATTGTAAAGAACAAACTTGCGTTAGTGAGGGGGCTCTTACTGAAATATGGCTTTCCTGAGAAGTTCATCGACCGCAGATGATCTGAACCGAATAAGCCAACCAAAATACTAAAGGCGGAGAAGAAAATTCTTTTTTATAAAACTTCCATTCAAAGATGATGTCGCCATTCACACGATCAGTAGAATTTTATGCACCCATGCCAGTCCACATTTAATGCCGCTCAACTACGTTGCCTGTTCTCCACGTCATCGAACATCCGATGCTACAAAAAAGATAAGCTGCCTATAATGATTTCATCTATGCTTGTCTATCAATTCAGGTGTACCTATGGTGCGACTTATGCAAGTAGACAGACGAGGCAGTTATCTCAACGGATCAAACAACACAATTCAAGCCGGCATACACAGCGCGAGAGTGGAGCTATGTCAAGCTCGATCGCTGCTCATCTGGCAGAAACGGGACACTTGTTTGACATGCGCTTGGCATTAAGAATTATTTATAGAGTCTCGCCACACTCCTCGAGAGTAACACGGTTTCGGATGTTGGCAACCGCATCCGATTCATCAAGCCTGAGCTGTGTGCAAAACAAAAAGTGTTCCAAGCGCTCAAACTCCCCTTGTCAAGGAAAGAGAAAATTGCTTGCTCTTAAGATCATGTCGTAACATAGCGTAATCCAAATAGCGTGAAGTTTGGAGTTCTCTCGAGCTCACTATCAAACAGTTGATTCATCCAACTGTCTGTTTGATGCTATTGAAATTGTTTCATATAAAACTGATTGCAAAGGCTTAAAAAAGAATTCATTGAAAACATATTCGCCTACATTGTGTTCTTAATTACAAGAACCTTCAATGGCTTAAATAACGGAACAAAAATAAGCCCATGTGAAACGATGAAATCAAAACCAAATGAAAAATATGAATCCAAAAAGTCCAATTATACAGGATATTAGTCACCTTTTTGTTTCTGTCTTCCTCTCGGATTGCGGCGATCTGTAGAGAAATAAGTCGCAAAAGTTTTATTTTTCCAANATTTCCAGGGCTTGCAAAGGTAAATGTTTTACAATTCTAGCTGTTACGCATAAACTACTGAATATGTCCACTCGATATGAAGCAACAGTATGCACGACCACGTATTACAATGTGACAACCAGATGTGGGAAAACTTGACAGCGAACGATGAACGAAAAACCCCTCAATTATGACAAATCTGATTTCTATCCATTTAGTCGGTCCTTGGGTCCAACCAGGGGAGGGGGTGCGATTACAAACAGAACGGATTATTTTTTTTAATTTTCCCACGTGAGACTAACGGCAAAGTTTTTCGTCACATTTTGCCCACACGCGGTGTCAGCAGCAAAAAACGTGCCCAGTTGTTAGCCACGAAACGTGGAGCAAGTAAAAACTTCCCGGTTTCTGTTGAATTTCAAGTGGAGGGATGTCATGTGGAACCAATGCACCCCGATAAATTCTTTACCTTCGTTCTATGCGATAGTGCGAACTGTACCTTTTACCTGATACAAGTGTTTAACTAATAGTGGTGGCTACATGTTTGGTAATCCAACAGAAGAGATCATTACCATAAACCTTAGGGCCAGAATGATATCAACCAGTGTTATCAAATAACAGTAAACTGAAAACAATTACACTTGTTTTAACAACAGAAACACGTCATCGATTGGACTGTAGTGAAAGGTATAATGAAACATAACATGGAGAATAGAAAAGCTATCAAACGGTACAGTTCTGTGGTGACGCAGAAATTAGAACAAATACCAGATATTTCAACGAACCAAAGAGGTATGGAAAAGGATGAAACAGAAGTGGACGAAATTACTAACGTAAAATGAATCAATTTTCTCCGTTTTCACAGTTTTACGTCGCTGCTAACTTTCTTCCCATCGCTTATTGTGTTTGCCAGATCGCTTACAATTTGCCTCAGACGCCTCCATATTTATTGACTGTACATCAGATAAATGGAGTTAAAATTATCCGTTAGTTACCGAATATAAAATTTGATTGAAAATTAGGTTATCAATGTTTGACGATTTGGACAACTTCTCCGGACGAGCAATGTTGAGGTCAACCGCATTGTTTTAGTTATTCGTGGTTGCCCAGCTAAGTGGGTGGTCGGTCTTTGTAGACTGGGGCGGTGCGGATCTTTCAATTTCGGTCGTGCTTATACTACAATTGGATAAGTTTCGCGAGTTACAATGAAAACATACGTGATCTTCTCGACATTCTTATCTGAATCAAATTTATTTATTTTTCAAGGTAAAACTCTGTCCTGTGTTCTCACATTTTTGACATTCGTGCGTTTTATCGCATGTGAACAAGAATTTTTGCCGATGGCGCATTGTGTGAGAAATCGCGACAATCGATTTAGGAAGACGGAACAAAGACTAACAATGAAACGTCGCGCTCTTTGGAAAATCGCTCTTAGGCGGCTTTTCATCAACAGATTGACCGTTCCCGTTATTGTTTCCAATAGCATCCGCTCATTCATGGGAAAAATTGATGAAGTCCAACGCAAGAAAATGTGTCCAAATACTTTGGAATTACTATGCTCCAGGAATTGAGGACAGTGTGGTCCGGCTTGATAGATTTGATCACTTTCAAGGTGATCGGGATATGAACGTTAATACTAGAGATGACGGAGTAGTTACTTTTGTCAGCCATACGAGGTGTAACAACTCTCATTTTTAATTAGTTCTAATACCCGAAAAATCAGCTGCATTGTCGTTCAATGTTAACTCCGACTTCTTAGTCAATTCCATCATATCATGCTAGGAAAAATTTGCATTGCCCCTAACACTCCTACTTCTGACATAAGGATGCTTTCTAACTCTCTCTTGACACAATTCGTGACAAGCTTTGACCAGTCCTTCAGCATTAAGGCTGGTACTAATAACTATTTTGGTATTTCTTTCTTAAAAACTATAGGCGTTTTAATCCTGTGTATATCTCCACTCCACTGGAAGCCCAGTTTAATATCCTATTGGTCTTGTTTATAGAAAAGCGAGTCCGGTAATAACGCTGACCTTCTTTTGCATCCTAAAATATATGGTGAAATTCATCACCGTCAAAATGCACAGTAAGTGTCACGGACAATGAGAAGGAGGAATTGTGCCCTCGATCACCTAACGAGACTCCAAGATATGATCTCCTAAACCCGTTTTTATGTTTTCTCCACTTCCAATAATTCTTACAGGCGCGAACATCTCACCTGCTATTTTCTGTTTCCAATTCTATTTCCCCATTGAGAGTGTTCACGTCCGTCCTGACGGATTTCTACCGCCTGCTCTAAAACAACCATACATGAATGGTAGCAATGTTAAATGGCTATTGATTTGCATTAGGGAAGAAGTTCAGCGCTTGAGCCAGATGTATGCCAAAACCATTCTGGGCAATCAGAGCATTTGCAAGTTTTGGTCGGCGGTGAAGCAAAGCTGTGATAAATGTGGAAGATCCTATCATGACATAGAAGAGCTAAGTCAACGACTCCCTGCCCCATCCAGTTCAAATTCCGAAAACCGTTGCGGAACACCTCGAAACATCCATTGTCGAGTTGTGCAATTTGCGCATGTCATCGTAACAATCCAGGTTTGTTCAAAGGCTGTCGAGTAATGTACATTCCCAAATTATCGACCGGTTACCATGCCTTAACTGTGCCAAACGTTTTTGAAATAATTCTGTTGAACCGGATGACTACCCTCCTGATGTTCTCGGTTTTCTTCAGTTTGCCTATAAACATCCCCTTTTGGATGCTGAAGCCGTCGCTTTTTGTTGTTCACTCTGTGGCTTTGATTTTAGACAGGATTGGTGGATCTATTCGCCGTGTACTTATAGATTATGCCAACGCCTTTGGTTTGCCTGACCGTCGCATTCTCATTCAACTTCTTGCTGACTTTGGCTTAGGAACCGACATGTCAAACGTTCTTGTGAACTACTTCCCTTTTAGGATACAACTTATCTCATACAATGGTAAAACTTCATCTTCTTTTTACGTTAACTCTGGTGTCTTTCAGGGCGCATTTGATCTCCATTCCTTATTATCCCGTGTCACTGCCTACTTTATGGCCTTAATTATGCTGACGATGTGGTAATTGAATGCCTCTTCAATAGCGATCTAACTTTCCACCAACTAAAAGAAAGTATAAGAGATGTTTTTAGTTGGTTCCTGATCCGGTCGCTTATACCTAATGTCTCTAAAGGTGCGGATATTCCCTTCAACCTTAAATCAGGCATCCATTATTGAGCAAATTTTAATGATTTACGTGATTTCATCGTTAACATCCATAGCATTCTCAAAGCTGACTGTCAAATACCTCGGNTCGGAGGCGTTCTATCCCACAACCTTTTCTGGACTAGTCATGTGAATGCATTCCAAACTGGAAAACAATGACCTACGGGATATCATTCATTAACTCCCACCAGAGTGCAGTTATTTCGATCGTATTTTTATCATTTCCATTCAAATTATTCAAACGAACATGATATTGGATCGTTTTAACTGAGCTCACCCGTCAAGCAGCTTTACAACTGAAGCAGAAGATCAGGATTCTTTTCACTTCCTCAATGTGAACCTGAAGAACGGGCTCAGAGGAAAGTTATGCCGCTCAATTTCTCGCAAACCAACATGGAACGGTCAGTACATTCATTTCAAAAGTTTCTTCCCAATCGACTTTAACGGAAACTTAGTCCAATGTCTGGCCTTCAGAATCCAGATGATTTGCTCCAAGGACCTAGCGGAAGTAGAACTACGAATCATCAAATCTGCACTCCTGAATAACGGATACCTGGAGCGTTTCATCGAGAATAACTTCGTAGAAAAGCCGACGCTGCAAAAGCCAATCACGGTCAAAAAGAAAGAACTTTTCTTGCAGCTGCCGTTCAAAGGCGGTACGAGTGGTAATCTTCTAATAAGACGTTTAGACAAAGCGATTGAACGAACCNCCAGCCGCTACACTGCGTGCGATTTTTACAAGCCGGCCACAGCTCTGCACAGGCCTCAAGGATAACGTGTCCATGCTCACCCCATCCATGATTACATATTTATTTTCTCGCACATGTAGGAACAATGAGACAAGTTCCACCAAGGATCAGATAACATAAACCGCCTTGGCTTAGCGTGGGTTACAAGAAAACAATAACAATTGCAATCGTGGCTCACGTCGCTGATACCTGTTAAAATACAGACAACGATGCATTTTAAGTCAATTACAAAGTGCCTCAAAACAAGTAGAAGTATGTTCGGCAACGTCACTTGGCAACGACATAAGCTGTAGCAATCGGAATCATGAACCCAACATTGTGCAAACAGAAGAAAATGGTTGCCGCACTCCAGTTATCTTGGCCCCACTCAAACCTACGTGACGATCCGAACCATGACCTCATTTACATCATGATGACGTAACATAGTGTGCTAAGTCGCACGTGAAAAAGATCATCGGAAAGTTCCAGAATCGACCTTGGTCCCCCTTCCCTCCCCGTTTTCTTCGTTTTTTCCGATTAAACTTGACAGATATTGTTGTACTTTCACATTTAACCTCAGTGGACCAATCACATTTATTTCTATGTTAAATGTAAACACAAAACTGTAAATGCCTGAGGACGAAGTTACGGAAACAAGCTTGTTCTCTATGTTGTTTATCTCATGTAGGGTTCATAAACTTTCTTTTTACGCTCGCAGGCTTAGAAAGCTTGCTTTCCCGAAATGTGATTTTCAAATTCGTGGTGGCAACCTGGCAAACTGTTCGCCTGTATTTGTCTCCCGTGTGAAAGAAAATGATTTTATTTTAATTTCCAGATTTGTATAACTCCTTTCTCGATCTAGTAGCATAGCCAGAAAGGTCCTGGTTGATTTTATTGTGTGCAATTATATCGACTCATGTGAGAACATAGCTGACAGAATTGTAAACAACGACCAACATGGCCCACAAATCTACTTAAATACATGTCAAATCCCCGACCCATGTCCCATTATAAACTCACTGTCCCACGCATCATCCCATACGGTAACCGCATCCTCTCTTACATTGCACACATTTTACTGAACCGCGCATCAATGATTACTTCATTTTTTCTTTTCATTTTTTACTTTCTTTCTTGAATATACAATTATCCGGTCGAAAGAGGTTAATCAAAGGACTACCATTCAACACAAAGGAGAAAGCCAGGCGCGGGTGGTGGGATTCGAACCCACACCCGTGGGGTGATAATTTGGAGACCACTAGGCCATCACCGCCCATTACAGGTGTGATGGAACATCTCATGAGTTAGTTTATTTATTTGTTGGTCAGATTATTACCATCATCTTCCTGCTCGCAGTTCTGTCGTTTTCTTGCACTCCATTCACACGCTTGCGTCCCCCCCCCCATTTTCACTGTTTTCCGGTGAAACTCGCTGAAAATTCACCCTTCTGGTGTGCAACGCTTTGTTTGACTTGATTTGCGCATGTCACCAAATCGATTGTCACTCCGCTTGCTGTTTGCTGAGGTTTGCCCGGTGTAAGAAAAAGTAAAGGATGGTCAAACGCAGACCTGGGATAAAAGTCATGACCAGGTAACTTGCTCGCATAGGCTTCTTGGATGGTGACAGCTGGCTCAGAGTGATGAAAAGTTAGTGACACCGACTTATACGGTTAAGTTATTTGTACCCTTAGACTTTCTTTCTAACAATAATTAGAACATTCTAATGTTTCATTTGATCCTTCAACCAAATGGACAGTGATGAGACAGCAATCGTAACTGGTGCACAAAAGTGCATAATAATGATTGTCAAAACCGAACTGAACTGATTTCTCAGCCATCATTCTGTCATCGGAGGCAGGAACAATAGTTTTACAATGTTACTGTTACTCCTTTTCGAATATATTTGGTTAAACTCTGGGTGATGATTGCGTCCTTAAACCTGTTGACTATATCAGTTATTCTCCCAGCTTTGATTCATTCACCTGTCATTTTCACACAGCAAACAGATTCATGGTTTGTAGCCGAGCGAGTCATGAAATTTTCAATCGTGATATAACACTACTCGATTCAGTGAGCAATACAAGCAAACAGAATTTTTATTTACGAAATTAGCACATACATGTAGATAGATAAACCGCCTTCTGGTCATTCTTCGTCACATACCAACACGACAACTACCCTTTGTAACGGTGGACATTTTCTTGGCTGAAATGCAGGAGCAGACCCTTGCAGACACCGTCTAATCTTTGTATGTCACGAAGTGAGATTTGATTTTGATTGAGGACACATAAATGATCAAATAAGCATTGACGATTCTGGCGGACAGTTTCCGGTTTACTTGGGATTTCAGTCTCGGCTATTGTTTGAAGCGAGCTCATGCAGTATGCATGTTTCAGTTTTCTTCCTAGAATAGTGTAGCTTTGATAAAAAATGTCATCGGTTCTATTGAACAATTGGAATTGGCAATGTTGTCAAATCCGAAAGAAGTCTTCTAAACGACCGTTTGACCGATCTAAAGCTGTATGGACACTCCTGGTTTTCTACAGCGTTATGCTATTTGAAGGTCATTTGTGCGAGCGACTCCGTGAGATATGGGTGGGAACATAATGGTTGGGATTAAATTATCTGTTACCTATTTGCAAAAAATAATAGGATCTATGCATTTTTCGGTCATGGTCATACCAGGGTGTGAATAAATTGGGCTCATTTGCATAACTTCGGGTTCAGAAAACCATGAACGTATATCCCTTGAACGCGACCCCGGACATTCAGTGATCTCTCTCTCTCTTCATTTTAATCAGTCTTTTAATTCTGGTAAAATAGCAATATTTGGTCGATATACCCCGCATGATGTGCAATCACTTTGTCCCGAACACTTACTTGAGAACCTGTTTGCAAAATCGCAACCACGTTTGTATTTCCAATAATGAGTTTTGGCATTGAAAGGTATTCATGTATCGTTAGCCGTGACCGCATATTACTCATTGCTGCGCAAAAATGACTAAATAACTGGTTACATCACAGGTCATCTCGTTGCAGATCCAACTGGAGGTTGGAAAAAAGCTGCAGATAAAATGTCTGCCATTATCCAAGCTTACTAGATCTCTGTGTGTTTTGCCACCTGCCAGTGTAGGGTCATATGTTTTTCGGTTACTCGGTCATAATGCAACTTGAAAGTTGAATTGGTGAAATCAAGCATAAAATGAGTTCTAGCACGTTGTCTCAAATGAGGTTGCACTGCAGTGCCTCATTGAAACACGTTTTCCACACCTAATGACAAGTAATGCAACAGAAAACATCCGTTAACTACCAAAACTAGTGTTATTCGCTTTTCACTGAAATGTAGCAAAGGAAGAAGATAAATAACGGGACAGAACCTTTGCTGCGAAGCAATACTGAAAGCCTCAATCGAATCGTGCACTCCATTAAATATGGTTCATTTCGGAAGGAGTTAACCATGGGTCTAATGGAGTGGAAAGGGGTTGACCGAATTTATCACATAAAAGTGGGAGGTGATTCATTTCTTCTGAATATTAAAGTATGGCTTTTATTGGATGCGCAATTCGGCTGATATTGAGTAACATAAGTTGGCAATGCACGGATTCGGAAAGGGTTTCATTGTTAGATTTCACAAAGTTTTACGGTATAATTTTATGTTCCCCTCGTTTTACACCACAAATTGTATAACTGCTTATCAACCAAGCTGGCATCATAGACACCGGGAACGTTAAATTTTTGGCACTGCTTCATCCTTCAAAAACAGTAGTACGTTTTTCTGTTTATCGTTTTGTAACGAATGCATAATTCAAGTAACGTTTATTGCTTGATCTATAAGAACCTGTTTATTAGTGGTATTCGTTCGTGATACTATGGTACATTCACCTCGATATTAGGTATCGTGAAAGGCATTCATTATTTAAAGACCTTTACGGAGATCGGTCCTGAAAAGAACACACGCTATTAGTTTGCTTCTTACAAGTATACTATTATAGCTTTCAGCCAGAGGCGGAGGAATAGCATTGAGAGTGA
This sequence comes from Echinostoma caproni, assembly GCA_900618425.1. Taxonomy (NCBI): domain Eukaryota; kingdom Metazoa; phylum Platyhelminthes; class Trematoda; order Plagiorchiida; family Echinostomatidae; genus Echinostoma; species Echinostoma caproni. The sequence continues at coordinate 11,575 of UZAN01045087.1, forward strand.
TAAGCAAACGGGCAAAACAACCCCTGCCTGTCTAGCATCACTACACGCCTCAGACAGCACAATAAAGAGGTAAGTGCTCGGTAAAATGAATTGATAACTGTGCTGTCGAAACTGTTTGTCAGAAAGGTCGGATTTGACCCCACTTTGGTTGGCATTATCTGTGGATAGCTCAATCATCAACTTGGGGAATATTGTTCGTGATATGCCTTCTGTGAAATTTGAGCTAGAATGTGAAACCATTATAAAATATTATATTGGCTTATGTTGTTGGCGCTGAAGGTACCTGTCCTATTCAGATGGCTCCGTAAATGCTTTAGCAAGGCTAAGTTGAGTTTGTGCAATGCGGTTGATGAATGCAACTAAATTTCACAGTTTGATGTTTACACCACATAAGTCGGGAAAAGTGCAGTAATATGGTGCAAACGTTATTAAAATAATGAGTTCAGTACCGATTAGCGTTTTTGGAGATGTTCCTATGTATTGGGATAACACTGTTTTCATAAGAATTAAATACAAAATTCACACCCGCATCATCAACGGATGGAATGACCTCAATTGTTGTCATGTTGTCTACAAAATATCCGGTTAAACTTTGTTCCAAGCAATGGTACGTCCTTAGACATGTGACATTCCTTATCTTTCCATAAACCGTAAATCGATCCAGTTGTGTGAAAACTCCTATGGGACAAGAAAAGCAACTAATTTCAAGCATTTCCCTTAATACAACTTTAAGTTTCAGTTTAAAAACAGTGGAACAGAAAACATCAACGCGGAGGTCAACGGTCATCCATCATACTTGGACGGAAAAGGGTGGGAGAACACATCTGTTGATCAGAATCACGGAAGGAGGTTTACAATGACAATGTCAGAATAAAAAAGGAAGTCTGGTTTGTAACATGAAATGTGCTATGGTCCCAGAAAGCCGTAACAAACACCCAGTTCTAAGTCAGCTCAGCATCCGGAATTCTTCTTTTGGGTTAACACAGATTTGATATTCCATGAAAATTGCTAGCAACTAAGCTGACAGGAGTCTTTGGGCCATTCAGGGGTAAATTTCTCTGGAAATTTTCTCTGATTCTAATGGGCACTCGTTCCTCAGTTCTTCCGACAAATATTCTACCGCAAGTGTACTGCAAAAGGCAAACAAATGAGGAGTTAATCTGTTATTCCGGATTGTGGATCACGCATTACACATCATTGCATACCCGAGTTGGACATTGCCTGTTTTATCCCGAAAAGTTTATGGTTCTTATTCTGCCGTACAACTTTGGGTATTGGAATTCCTGTTAATCGTTGTTGGGATTTACTACTCACATAGATTTGGTTACGGTTGCTAAGATATTTATTAAAATGAACATCTCAACCAATAAAGGTCACTCCATTGATTTCAAACAGGGTAGAATGGATATTCCGAGTAATGCACTTTTCATTGCGTGAATTGCCTCGAAATGCCACGTGACGATCAGTAGAGATTAACGGGGTGTTGAGTGATAGCAGCAATATTGGTTTCAAGTCAGGTTGTCCATAACAATGTACAGAGCGTTTTCACATTCCATTATTGAATTACTCAGTAACAGTAATCCTGCGCAGAGATTGTGTGCACTGGAAAGTCAACAACATCCTGGTGAAAGGAAAGTAACGAAAGAATGCGGTCATTTGCCGTTGCAAGCTTGTGTTAATCAAGCCCGACTTTTTATTAACCAAAGTGATTTTTAAACAGAGAGGGTAAATCTCATAATCAAATCGTCCTGTAGGAGGGAAGATATATGGGGGAATTCTGTTGAGCACCGATTTGTTTATCCTGGTTTTCAAAAGCGAATGGTTGTAATTGTTCCTGACTACGGAAATGTGATAGTGTGCCTACAAGTATAGAACCTTGGGGAACAATAGTCATTGCAGTTGGAGGGGTCACCACGTTTTGGGATCGGAAAATTGAGGGCCTTTTTCCAGGGTGTGGGGAAGGAATTGAAGAACAATGAAGGCCGTATGGAATGGAGATTAAACTAGGGATGCACATTACGAAATACCGTTGGAGGCGAATGGTTAACTAAGCCTGAAACCACACCAATTTTAACGATCCATTCTGGTTGTTGTGTGAGGCAAAAAGTAGTGGCTGAATGAAAGGGTTGAAGAATGGGGAATAGAATCAGTAGAAAAGGCGGCCTTGAAGGAACACTAGGAAGCTGCATCTCTTGGGGTTTTCAAATGAGAAAACCAGAAAAATGGTAGATGAAAGGAACATTTGAGGGGCCGAAACTGTATGAAACCGCTACAGTAAGGGATCCGAATTTTGGCATATGAAACCAGAAGCTCTTCATTGAGGCGATCGAAGAGTTCCATAGATATGTGAATGATGGAGGAGCATCTGTTGCTGATTTGCACGAAGTGATTGCGGCACATTGGGTCGGATGAGCGGTGCCAAGGACGGGGTGCTTAGCCTTTGAAACGTACAAAACGGTTACAAGCATGGTTAAATAAGTCAGGGGAAGGTGATTTGCCCGGTTTTTAAAAGTGTGTAATATAAAAATACACAGCCTGAAGAGCATTCTTACTAAAATTTGTAACATAAGTGGAACAGTTAGCCAACAAAAAATCGGCTGGAACTTCTCAAAAACCACCCTAATTAGATGGGTAGCAGCTCTAAAAAGTATCTAGAGTTAGGTGGTAGAACGGGTCGAGAAAAATGAATAAAAATTGGTATGACACCATTGACCGATGAGCCAAGGTGTCGGAGAAATGTAATATTGAAGAAAGAGGTGGGAATCGGTGTCAGAATGTATTCACAACAGTTTTCAATGCCGTCGGGAATACCTGTAAATACGTCATACATAGTTAACTCAGGCGGTAGAACAAAAGCTTCGGCGTCCTATAATCGAAATATCTGAGCTATACATCATCCATGTCTTGTTGCGGAAATTAGCAATGGTCGTAATTTGCATGCTTGGATTTGTCGCAATCAATTGCACCATATTGGAAGGTAAATCCTCACCGATTGAAGGATAACAGCTAACAGGAGGCAGTAAATAGTAAAAAATGGATTAAAAGCAAGGAACTAAAGTTTCAGCCACATTAACAGGTACCAGCAGTTGGCGAAACTAAGATGTGGAAATGGGAAAGAAGAAAAAGAATGATGCATAAGGCCTGCTCTGAAAACGAAGAGCAATGGAGATGTAATTGAAAGATTTAAGATGAATTGCATCCGGTAAGAAAGATATTTGTGTTTCGGTCAAAAAAGAGGACCATTGTAGAAATCAGTTTACTGAACGAATGCAGGCAACAAATGCATGAACTAACTATTTTGAGTGATTGCGTCTAGAACAAGCCCGACTAGCTAATTGACTTGTACTGTATATAATAAGAGAGAAAACCGGAAGCCATTCCGATACTTGGAGAGGTAGGATGGTCTTGGGTGTGAGCCATACGACAAAGAGGGTGTCAACCACCACTACAGGGTTAGTTCACTTAAAAAACCTTTGTTCGGGTTCAAGTCTCTGTAAATCTGGGGGATTTTAAGTGCCGATGGTTCCCAGCAATGCTTTTCAAGTGTTTTGAAGGCCTTTCCCGGTGTGAGTAACTTATTGGCTCTATGCGACTAATAAACGATCCCAATGGGTATATAAATCGGTCGAGTTTGACTGGTCGAATTTACTACTTTCTTAGGGAGTGTCATTTAACAGGGACAAATAAAGTTTTGATATAATAAGTAAACAATGACGGGCATTTCCTGAAAAAAGTGCTAATTCGCGTTCTAATGTTACAAAAATACCTACACACATTTGATAAAATCAAATGGTGTAAATGAATACATTGGACAAACCAGCAGACAACTCAAGACAAGAATAACCGAACACAAAAGAAAAGAAAAACATCGACCGACGGACCAAGCAACTCTGCCAAAACTAGAACGAGACTCAGCGATCGCTCTTCACGCCATAGCCGAAGGTCACACTATAGACTACGACAACCCAAAAACACTCCAAATCGGATTTCGAACATGCACTGAACGCTCGTATGCCGAAGCTTTGGCTATTAACAACCACTCTGCATGTGTCAACAGAAATGACGGAATCGATATCCCGAGCATTTGGACTACCCTAACATCCCTAACGCGCAATCACGACAAAGGTCACGGTGCTACTTGACCCCAGTTAATAATGGGAGTTAGTATGACGGACAACGAATCACTCAGTCCATCACACACACAAACATACACACGATGAAATATCCGTTAACTTGTGATTCTTTCCTCTGAGTGATTTGGGTGTAAATGACCATTTGACTGTCCTTTGTTAGCAGATATCTGTATTGTCTTATGATCATTATGTTCTCCTTCGCTCGTTATTGATGTTGAAATATGTTTATGAACTTCGAAAATTGGTCCCCAAGTTGGTTCTGGGATCCTATGATGACGGTTAAGTGAGTGGACTGTTCGTCCTGATATTCTGATAAGCACTAGGCCCCTGATATTTGGTCAAGAGAAAATTGTGAGAATAAATCTTTTCAACGGTACTGGATTTTGATGGTTGCAACATGTAATGATGGAGATAAATATAGTAAAAGTGTGGTTCCTCTCATTTGAATAGAGAGGGAAAATAAATGCGACTAAACAGTGAGCTTTACATGTTCTATCTATCTGAAACAACATTTATGAAAGGAATTTGGGGAACATTATATCGGCAATACCGCTTTGCTGCCCTCGATATTTATTGATTCATCTGGGACCGTGATCCGATTGGGTCAAGACAACATTCTGGTTTTCTATTTGCTTGTCATCACTAACTTTCTGGATTAATTGAGTTTCACAATCGTCGGGTTTATGCGTCAGTGATTATTCTTCATTCCTTCAGTCGTCAAAATCATAATCTTCAAGATGAAACCGATTCGGGAAGTTCGTAACAGCTCGCCTCTCTCAACTAATTACCCCGAAAACTCCGATCAATTCCAGAGATTCAGTGTTTTAGTCTTTGTTAATCGCAGTTCATACCGTCCTGTTACGTCATCGGTTAAACGATGTATGGTCTTCTTGACTTCAATGTGCTAACACAGTACACAAAGGTGGTTACCTCCTTTGTATTTGTATTCGTATAACTTGTGTAAACATGTATACTTACAATTCAGTTCAAAATGTTTACTGCTCGTCACGCGGAATGAACTAAATTTAATTATAATATTAACAAGAATAATAGTAATAAAATATAACACGAAAGGCAAAGAATGTCGCTGAAATTTGCCTCATGTACAAAACTGTTGACATTGCTCATTTGCGACCTGTTCCTTTTTGGTTAGGAGTCGGGCCAGATACGTATGCGGGAAATTTTAAAATGTTACTACGTGAGGCTAGATGCCAAAATAAGGAGCTTGTGGACGGATGGGAACGAAGAGAGGATAGATCAGGGTGCGGTGGATGAATAGGGTCATTTAGAATATTATGGGCAAATTTAACACAAGAGTTGATGTGACCATCAATGAATTCTGTGATTAATGAATCCATCGGAATTATGATGAACGACTGATGATCATCAAACCGCGGCGAATTGTTTTGAAGTCTTGTTCTTAAATACCGGAAAACACTACAGGGAGCAGTGGTGTAGAACAGGAAAAACGGATTGATGAACGAAAGAGGACAGGACTGACTGTGGGGTTAGGAATTGCCTGAGTGTGCGCAACTGAAAAGATAGGTGACTCAGTTTTCCCAATAAGTCGTAAATATGTGTAGACCAATGAAGATTGCTGTCGATGGTAAGACCCAGGTACTTGACTGAGGTTATTCTGGATACAGGTTTACTGTTAAGGGTAGCAGAGTCTTTTGAAAATGAGGAGCACAAAAGATTAAAAATACTCTCCACGCACTTAGATAAGTTGAGACTGAGACCAGATTGGTCAGAAAGCTGTTCAATGTGGGATAGATTTTCAGTAAAAGAATGAAATTCCGAAGGAGATTAAAGTGTCTGACATATAACGCAACAATGAATAGCAGACGACCTCTGACCTCTTACGATTGTAACCCACTGAGGGTGTATTGATAGCTCAGATTGATTCAATAAAGTCAATCAGTTGAGTTGTATCGGCCGTATGTGAGACGAAAGTAGTGCTTTGTCTCTATTTAGTTTATTAACAATCCGTGAACTGGAAGCAACGGGCGTATTCGCTCATTTAAAATTACGTCTGTTCAGTGCCTGAATCAGGGTTAACTTGTTGGAATTAAAACACTTGGCAAGGTGACAGGATTCGGTAATCAGGACTATATGGCATACCAACAAAAGTCCCTTGATCGTGGGCAAAAGGGTGACATTATCACTTCGCTTAAAGTAAAATGGATTGACTTTTCGGTCATACGAGGCGAATGGATCGACCTCACTTCACCGAGCAGCCTCATTCTTTGCCAAGGCGTCAAGGTCGTCGTCTACTGCTCACTGATTCTCTAGCCTAAAATCATGGTGAAGCTGGGACACTGATATCACTTGAAGCGGTCAAAATGTCATTTGAACTCGGTTTGAGTACTCGACCGTATTTTCGACAAATGATATTTTGTACCATCTGAGCCTTTTTTCAGGTGAAACCTTTGCAGCTCCACGAGATTCCAAACAAGCGTAATCAAAGGTAACTGGTGATTTGGTTGTCAGAAATGATCCATTGGACCGGGTCTATCACAAACCGCGTCCACTCAAAATGAATTGATTTTTCTATGAAACTGTCACTGATGTAACCAGTTCCCATAAATATTTTCAAGAGAGCAAGAAGAAGTATCATGACCACCGGTATTTAATTCAACTGTTCCATTAGCTGTGTATATACCTCCGGAAAGAGTGACAGGTTTGGAGATGTGAACAAACGCGGTGAAGAGAATTATTCAGTACCACGGGCAAAGGTCACGAAACCTAAATCTGATTGGGCACAAGACCAAGGGGCGTTATCACTGCATTGGGCAGTATTTTGGAGTGAGTTGGTGATCGAGGGTAAAAGCCTCAGCTGTGGGGTGGGGGTAGGATCCGACTGATTGTTTCCAACCCCATCTCGGGGAGGAAGCTTAAAACGACAATGACTGTACGTAAGGAAGGGTACACTTGACTTAAAGTGCATGAAATTCGGTAATAAATCGGTGAAGGTTTGGGCCATCACTTTCACAGAGACGGTAAATCAGGGCAGGTAAACAAAGGGTGGGTTGATTAGAACTTCGGATAAATCCCTGCTATCTGCATTTGAAATGAATCGTCTGGTTGCATCCTTTACCAACCATAAAGTATACCATTATACAGCTCACATTAGCAGGGTGTGAATATCGTATCCAAACATCAGGACTATTCATCGATCCGTCGACAGTTCAGATGTTAATGCCTTCTAAGCTTCGGAGTAGCTCATCACAAAGGTTAGCTAATGGCTAATGAAATTGTAATCCTCTCGAGAGATAGTGAAAGACGTGACCTGGTTCAGTTCTGTTTCATGCTCATTTACCTAGTTCCTCACAGCCCACCAGATATTCCGCTTTATAAGTTCATAGCATCGCATCAAATGGGCTGCTTGAATTAGTTCGCGGTGAGAAGTCTGATAAAAATCCGGCTTATTATAAACTCGATCCTATGTGGATGTTGAAAAGTTATCTATTCAATCCGTTAGGTGATTCAATAAACAACAACGAATGCCGGAAGCCAGTCTTGCCCAAAACTTCCATTACATGATACGTCATTGAGGATTCTAAATTTTGAAATCTGTTTGATTTTCACAATTTGAATGAACCTCTGTGAAAAGGTTCCTAACATCAAAAACTGTTCTGACGGACAGAGAAAAATCTATTTAATGCAGTTCATTTACATATGTATAAATATTTATATAAATATATAAATATACGTTAGAGACACAGGATAGTTCAGCACTGATGGTGAGCACAAGACTGCCAAGATGTTAGTATGTGAGTTTATGCAAGTTACTACAACAATCGTCCTGTGCGGCAAAGCTTCTGAGTGGTGAATGAAAATGTTGGGAATGCATTGAACAAATGTATGAATTCCGCAAGACTACCAGCTCAGCACTTCATCCTCACTTTGCTTTTGAGTATTAATCTAAATCAGTTGATGGCTCGTTCTTCCAGATGGGTGCGAGAAGGCATGGGGTGGATGTATGCAATACGGCATACTGGTAACTGCAAGTTCCCTTCCCTATTCATGGCGTAAGTCGTTCTCAAAAACTCACATATATATATATATATATATTCTCCTATAAAATTGGGGTTCGGAAATAATCACTTGCTTGTCTATTCGGATATTTCACTGATAGAGAACAAACATCAACATAGTCCAGATTTTGTTCAAACCACTGTCTAACAACACTGGAGTACTTGACATTGTTCTTCTTTTCTAAAATAAGTTTCGCATAAATTTGCGATCTATATGCCATCTCCTTGGATTAGGTTTTAAAGCATGGAGATGATGACCTACTCTAGTTCGTTTGCAACGTTGTGAATCTCATTGAATTTCCAGTAAAAAGAGCCAACTATTGAGTTCTTTTCTACTCACTGTGGTATTAAACCAAACGTCTTTGTTGTTTTTGCGAGGCGTTTGACAATGAAAACACTTTCCAAAATGGGAACTTATTAGGACCCGTCAACGACACCAACATTTGAATAACTTCGCATATATAGTAATCCATTGATGATTTATGGCATCTATCATTTCCTGTTCACTAGCTTAGCTAGCCTAGTTCATATCTCACAAAGAATCATTTATACCGAGATAAACAGGGTCGAACAGTACTTTATTATTCTCATGTAACATTATCGGCACCATAACACAGAGTTTTATAATCCGAAGGCCTGTTCACTAGGTGAGGCGTTGCATGTCCGTCGGTGCAATTGATGAATGTATTATGTGAGCTTCATACCGGATATATTTCTGCATGATTTATCTTTCATGATTTCCCTCAATGGATCGTGGTCTGTATTCAGTTTGCCTAATAATGTGCAAAAGGAATTTAGTTAATAAACTGCGCTGTTGTACGAGCTTCCTCGTGGGCTTTT
>UZAN01045087.1:21508-33831 GCA_900618425.1 Echinostoma caproni
TAACCGATAATTAGCTATTTATCTGAAATGTCTGTGTACTTTGGGGTTTAGAACATTGTTGGGGATAATAGCCGAAGCGAGCTGTGAAGGACAATAAGCTGGATGATGGAGACGATTTTCAATACGAGTAGCGGTTGAACTGAGACCATATAGAAACTTAAGCAAACCGGTTTGTTTGGGATTGGACGGCTGATTTTCAAAGGGGATAGTGCTTGACAATTTCAGGGTACGATGGTTATGCATCTGTATTTTAGGAATTATTCAAATTTAAATTCCATTACATTCTTTGGGACAGCTACTTCGGAAAGACAGATAGCTTCATTAGTTTTAGTCGTTCAGCGGGCCTGATTTATAAACGTTTCCTCCAGCATAGAGCACTCCTCTTGCATTCCAAAGGATGATTTTGATCCTGACACAAGTTTTCAGCCCTCCATTTTGGCTTTATTAGTGCATAGGTAATTATGCAAGATGGCAAGTTTATGTTTGCATGCAAACATACATGTTCATATGTAATTATATACCAATACCGAGAGAGGGATTAGGTTGATTCCTAAAAAACGGAATTGTATTATTTGCAAAAAGTAAGAAACTTAAATGTGGAGTTCAGAGTTTTAAGCACGTTGTGGTAGAAATGTGTTACACAACGGTACCTCACCAATATCTTTCAAATCGGTGTTTCATAACTATCATAAGCGTTACAAAATGAATGCATACCTACCCAGAATGTTTTTCATCAGTAGATGTAAAGGCATTAAAATCGTCCACGTTCAGGCATTCCGAATTGATAACCCTCTTCCACTTTAACTGAGTTTCCCCTTATCTGGTTGGAACATGGAAATCTTTGCTGTTAAGTGTTCAGTTCAATTCGTCCTGCTGTGACATTTTATGCTTGGCGGTTAAGGTCAACAACGTATCGCCCCGAAAGACACGTTTGACTCATATTACTGTGACCTAACTTCCCCCTTGATATATGCCCGTACTTTAAACAGCCGATTAACTCTTCCGTAAAAATGGCGTGTATCATATGATAGCACGACAAAACATAGCAACACGAAACTCTTGAACTATCTCCGGTCGCACAAGTGCGATCACCGCCACGTTTAAAAACTCCCCTTCGCCTGTTCGCCGAGCTTGGCAATTTTTTCGCCACCAGCCGAGGTGACATTATCAGTGCTTGTGAACTGGCAGTGTACTACTTGTACCCGTTCGTTTATATATGCGTTCTTCACCATCCAGCTTATTGTCCTTCACAGCTCGCTTCGGCTATTATCCCCAACAATGTTCTAAACCCCAAAGTACACAGACATTTCAGATAAATAGCTAATTATCGGTTAATCGGGACTATCCTGTGAGATCACTTGCATAAATCAGCAATCATTCGAGAGGTGTACACTTATCTATGAACTTGGGCTGTCTTTCCAAACTGCGGATACGTCCGACAACTGTCGCACGTGATTATTCATGACAGCCCTTTCCTATTTGCCGCCCTCGCTATAAAAATGATCTGTACATCTGCAAATCCAATCCAATATGGTGAAACAGAGTATTCGTATGAGGACGAAGTGAACACCCCAAGGGCAATCTGACACAATCAGGATGCCATAACCTTTCATCCGTGAAAGGGTGTTATCAAGCTATTCTCATATAGTCAGTGTCCAAATGACTGCATCATTGCGCAATCAGTAGACATACAACAATCAAACTCTTCGGTCGCATTTCTCCAGGGGCGGCCTTTTATTTGTATGAGTTTCATTAACTTCTGCCTATATTTTAGTCAAAAACAAAATATCACGTGATTCAATTACTAAATGTAGCACAGAATGAAGTGACAGTTATGATAACTATTCAATGGTTAACGAAAAGCCCACGAGGAAGCTCGTACAACAGCGCAGTTTATTAACTAAATTCCTTTTGCACGTTATTAGGCAAACTGCCAAGCTCGGCGAACTGCGAATTGAAATTCAGTTCACCCGAGCTACAAGAAGCGATTTGCAATACTTTGTCAACATATTTAAGATATCAGACGGTTAACAGATGAAAAGCCGCAATTCCGAGTTACATCAAATGTTCTGTTATTTCAATGGAGCTATGTCGAGTGGAAACTATTTTCAGGGCAAAACCCTTGTGGACCTAGCTATTGAAGCGAGTTCATTATCGGTGCATGGGCAATTCCGTCTAAAATTTTCTCGTCGTACTTCTAATACGATTTCGAATGATGTTGATTTTCCTCAAATCTGATATCCTACGTCGAGCTTCTCAGTGTAACTTCTTGATTGCATATATACGTTTTGGGTGGGAACAGTCCCAATTGTTTTGTTGGGTTCAAGTCTGGGCTGCACACAGGCCACACCATTGTTTTGCTATAACGAACATTTTGTTATATAGGAGTTATGAACGGCAACATTATCATCCTGAAAAGTGGATTCAGGATATAAATGTAAATGTCGTGAAACTGATAAACGGTCTGCTCAAATTCTCGGTGGCCGAGTGGGTAGTATGCTTGCGTTCTGCCTATGAGGTCGTGGGTTCGATCCTAGTTGGATCGGTTGATTCGCACTGGTGATGAGAGCCAACTATGTCAAAACAGCTGTCCAGTGCTTTCTAGGTTTTCAGTTCACGCTTCATTTGCTATATGCACGACGAATTCACCTTCAAACTTTTTCTGTTTTCTGAAGTTTCCAGAGCTATGCGCCTTCTCAAATTCAAGGGAACCGTTCTGAGCATTCGTTATGTCGTTGAACACAAGCACCGTTTTCATTTCCGAAGCATAAAACATGGAGTTTGGGGTTATATGTAGCAATTTGGGATTATCTTTCCCTGAGACCTTCTGGCGTTCAGTATATTTATAACTGAGCCTAGTACACAGTCTCGCTATGTCATGTGTCCAAACAATAACCTCAAGAAAGGCAGCAGTTCTGGTTTTCTTATTATCACTAAGCCTCTCTCAACACACCACGGTTTGTGGTCACCTGATTCGATTTCATTGTTTCTTTAGGGTCAATGAGCGTTGTGACCATGTGGCCACTGTCACATGACCGAAGCTCATACCAGTCTATCCACTTCTAACTCACCACGGTTGCCGGTTGCCATATGTAGGTAAAACTTAGGAAGTTCAAGGTACCCACATTTTAAAGCAAGCTGTGTGTGAAGTTCATTGTTTCATCAACATGTTTTCGTTGAAAGAAAAAAATAATTAGATAAGATGCCGTATTTCAGCATTTCATTCCATTAAAGCCTAGTTTCTCAACATGATGATGATGGCGTAGCAACTGGGAGCGGAGACAACCCAAAAATCTAGGGGGGGGGGGCGATCGCACGATACGATTGTCGCAGGGTAAAGAAATCCTATGAAAATAAATAAAAGGAAAAGAGAAAAAGTAAATCTTGCCTTTCAGTCACTGATGCTCATCTAACGAATAAATAAAATGGTACGGTTTCGTAATCATGCCAATACATCAAAATGTACAGGAGGATTTTAATAATTAGAAAGAAAATGGTAAATGTGAATGTATCGTTTAAGAGAGTCAGGGTATTATTATTATTATTTTCCTGGAACATAGATTATTAGGAGCCCCTGCCGAGAGTGCACTTAAGGCTCCCACAGAAAGCTAAGCCATTCATTGTTCAACAGATCAAGGATAAATTGTCTCATCAGTCCCTATGCTTTGCCTTATATCAGTTTACGTGCACTTGCAGTGCTTGCTATATCGGATATTCAACGAGACGTTTTCCCAAGAGAATATGTGAACATTGTGCGGCCCCTCTTCAAAAAGAACAGTGAGAAGCTTGAACAGCGCAATCCTGCAACATCTGGTCGACAGTGAACACCAGATTGTCCCAGAAACACCATTTATGAGTTGCGTGACAGCACCTAAGAACCACAACAAAGGATTGCCTAAAAGGATCCTGACCACGGACACAGTAGTAATTAGGATTATAAAATCAGAGTTGTGCAAGCAACGTAATCCGATTCAAGGACTGCAGGTATTGACCAAACTCGTGCAACGTCCTGATTTTCATTACGTTTATTCCTTTCAGTGGTTCATTTTTCCAGCCTCATTCACGGGATTGAACATGATATTTCCCTATATCAGAGGCAACATATCTGATATAATACCCACTTATTTTCTTTCCTCCATTAGCCACATGCCATTAAAATGTACGATTTCTCGATTTTGACGATGATGGCTTGTGCATCAGTTGTAAAAAAACAAAGTCGCGGTAGAAACGTAACTAGAAATTATTCATTAAATGATTAAATGATTGATGGATTTCATACAGGTATTCTACTTTCCATGTTCTATGTTCCATTTGCCGTTCGTCATTTTGAGCACTGAAGGTAGTCACTTTAACATGGGGTCCACGAGATTGACTGCCAAACAGAATATGCAAGTTTCCTCTAATACACTGCACACCCTAACCACTGACGACCAATGTCGAGGTAGCTAACTTATCCCTGTTTCTGATACAGGGAAGCGTTTTCGATTAAATTACAATCCCAGCTGCTGCGCGGTAACTGAACAAATTCGACGTTGAACTTACCCAAAAAAAGGCTGTATAAACGTGAAAACATAATATTTAATTAAGTCTAACGGGTTTCTACTGCAAACCTCAAGCGACAAGATATAACAACCTTCATCTGTGAAAAATGTGACTTTCGCAATTGCATTTGAAGAGTAGCAGTTACCGAAAACCTCACTTATCAGTGCAAACCATTTTCCGATATCCAGATTGGTGTGCGCAGGAGACCATTGACAAGGCACTCGATATTCACTTCCGTCCTAACTCATCACGCCGGATGAGAATTAACTTCTTTTGACAGGTAAAACAAAACTCATCAGAAAATCAGCTTAGTAGATTAGCTTTCACTGTATGCTGAATCACTTGTTGGGCACCAGCGAGATAAACCCATGGCCGAATCGGCAGGCAATGCCATTTGAATCTGTTGGTAAAATTAATAAGTGCTCTGCGTTCTTGGGCGTTCCATAATGGCTCTATATCACGTGCCCCCAGCTGCACTTTAAATTGAGCCATCATTTTCCAATCCAGGGTGTGAAGAAAAAAACAGCTAATCAGCCCGGAATATCATCCCGATTGGTTTTGTGCAGCCGTTCTCTGCTGCAATCAAATATAAGCAACTTCTTGATATGATCGGCTTTATCCCTCTCGGTGTATGTTTTGATGGTGAATTTTCGTTGAATGTGCAACAAAATGGACTTATGTTCACATCGAAGCATCTCCACAAGAGACCAATTGAGTCATCGGATTTATGTGCCTCTGGATTAAGGTGCCTGTAACCTTCAATTATATTCCAAAACCGTTCAAATGGTTCAACCGGTTTGGGTATGGTGACTGTAGTGTGTTTCGGTCAGAGAGAAGACTCGACTGATTTGGACGAAATTATATTGGTGCAAAGTGTAGCAACACTATAAGAATATGAAATGGTTACAATACAAAATGGTAATGTTACGTGTGGGTGCTTTTTTGGTCATCGTTCTCATTGTCTTGTATCACTCCGCTGGGCGTCCCGCAATTTGTACAGCCTGTAAAAGGACAGGGGAAGAGGTGGTTGTCAATGGCAGTTCGAAATTCAATTACTGGGCGTCAGTCAGTTTCGGTTTCACACTACATGACACTACAAAACGCTTATTCAACTAGCTGCACACCTCAAGGTCAACTTTCAAAGATCAACTTTTATGCTTCTTGGACTATGTTTTCAATTCTTTCAGTATTGTGGATAACGAGTGAGTTTTAGAGTATTTTCATTAATTTGCTTATTTATTGTGCACTGAATGAAAAGAGCTAAGCAATTTAGAATACACAGGCTCAAGCTAATAATTCAAACGGTGTTAGAATAGAACTAAGAACATAGAATTGGGAGATAACATCAGGAATAAATATACTTTATACATAGCCATCAATATACAAGTATGATATTGGAGACTGAAATGTATTTCCAAAATGAGAGTGATGTTGCACGAGTTTGATCAACACCTGTATATGAGTCATTGTCCCATATATCTGTGGTATTTTCTACCCGTTCCTTGTTTATTCTTTCTTCTCACATTCACACCNTTAACAGCTTTCATATGGTGTCCACTTCACACATTTTACCTTACTTTGCTCTATCCATTTATCGTGATCATAGGGCTTGTTGTTAATCGAACATTTTGCGAACGTATTCAACACCAACTTAGGCCTTACAATAATATTCTATTGACTGATGGAAATATATATATATGTAAATTCCTGAAGCGATAGGAAATTTCTTTGTCTTCCCACTTTGATCACACAGTTCTTTGTTCACTCGTCCGATCATCGAGATGGCTCGGGACGTGGGGTGTATTGGGGCGGACCGGGAAGCTCAAGCGTCCAGCACAAATTGATTTCGGGGCAATCAGAGGGGGATTTGCAGACAGACTGCTACCCCTACTATTAGCTTCCGACAGGAAATCTGCTTTGATGATGGACCACGAACCTTAGATAGGGAAGGGGGGGGCAGAATGCCTCGGTCACTATCACACAGTGATTATATTCACCTAGGTGTGAAACAAACTTCATTAGTGATTGATATATATTGTGATGTACCGGCATGATTAGGAATCACTGGAAAAGAGATATTTTGTCACTGTGTTTGATTTGAATAGAGGCAGTAATCATTAGGATCGGTATACGAGGAGAAAGATCACGACCTTTTTGAGTTGGTGCACTAATCATCGACTCTGGGATACCCATTAATTATCGCGTATTGTGCGCTGATTTTGTTGACCCTGAACAAAGAAATCAAAAGGTTACCATGGTCTATATATCTGATCAGGATATTTCCAGCTTTTAGGCAAATAAGGGTTTAATCACCCCTGACCTTACTCAAGCTACTAACGGTTTCCACATAAATTACGCCCAACAGTCAATCTAATGAGCTCTATTTATAAAGGCACATTGTACTAATAGCAGTGTATGCACATAAAGTATTCAGTTAGGTGAAACTATAAACTCACGATTGGTCGTTTCATACTAATCAATGCAGTTGCAGATATAAGCCCTAATTGCTCTGTGTGCTTTGCTCTATAGACTGAATAACATAACTTGTTATATCTATAACTAAATAAAGGAATAGGTAGTATCACTAAAATTACTGATTCTATTCAAACAAGAGCAGTAACTTTAACTTTACTGTCAGCGCATTTCAAAGTTCGCCAAATTTGCAGATGAACGCATTTAGGCTACTCAGTAGAGAGACCTCCTAAAACATATTAATCTAACATTTGTGGTCACTTCATTGCTATCCATCGCATGGTACAAAGACTGTTAAAAACTATCTCGTTGCATGGAGGAACTTTGTTTGTTCTACAAGTTCTTCACTGTCAATGTGTCAGGTTTATTGTCAAGGTGAATAATGTCCCATCATTGGTTACAAGATATTTTGACAGTTTAAATGTCAAATATAACATTTGGACACAGCGGTAACCGCATCTTGGAGTTTGAAGTAGGTCAACAGTGGAAATTCGTGTTTGGCCATCTGGTAATCAGACTAAGCACCATCGTTTTTTAGTTGAAAATAACTCAATTCGGTTTGGTCGTACATGCAATTTGACAAAAGTTCGAGTAATCGTTTGATCAAAATGGTTCACAAATAAGTTGCGGTCAAAAAGCAGACCTTTTACCACAAACGATGACTATCTTGAAACGTCATTGCAATTGCATGAATTTAACCTCGTTTACTTTAGGTTCTATCTGTTCTATCTTTCAAATTGACGTCTTTTTATTGACTGCGTTGTGCGGTCTCGGTTTTAGCTGATTTATTCAAACACGTCTTCTTCCGGTGAATCTTCTAATCAATTATTGGTGAATATATCTACGCAGCTGTTTCTCTGTTGTTTGGATAAGTTATATTTGTGGGACTGCAAAAAATGGAACCAGGCAGTTTGTGATTGGGAGTAATTTCTGTCCACCTCACACAATCATTCTCGCGCTCTCTCCGATTTGAACTACTGTCAGACGTGCGGCTGATATATGGAAGCACATGATCAGTAAACCGTAACTTCTTGCCAGACAAAAGTTAGATTAGAGCTCTGATGTATACTGAAAATAAATATGGGGGAGAGTTTGGCAGCTAGATTGGTGATCTCAGAATAATTTACTTGGCTTTTATTTTCAGCTGTCTGCAAGATAAACTAATTCCTCAATCACAAACATTTTCATTGTGAATTAACCGAGTACAAGCTTATTTTATGAGGAAAGAAATTAAAATCCATAAACGAATCAAGGTGGACACAAAGCCTACTTATTGGAAGTATCCTAGAATTCAGAAACGTGATGTATACTCTGGGAGAAAAGCGCATGATTTACGTCCCGTTTATCCATTTGCAAAATGACAGAAGCCCTACTGACAACACTAAGAGAATGCAAAGGCGTTTTTCAGGAGACGTTATGGACTAGCGAACAAAGTGTGCTTTATTACGGTGAGGCTGACAAAAATATGATAATGAGAACAGTATTGTAGGTTGAAGACCGAGAATAGGTAGCTTTTAATTCATGAATGAGGGATGTGAATGTTTCTCAGAGTGGATCAGCTCAATGTTGATGAAAAAAAATCACTAGAGGTCATCTGATATTGGGTTTTTTTGGTTACCGTAGTCACATTAAGGTTAAATGCTTCTATATATGATAAATATATCGACAGTGGGGGAAAATAACCGTGGTATAGCCAATCATTGCATTTTCTCACAGTTGCATAATCCCATTTGAAAGCGTTTACGACTTCCACATCACTGCATTCGCTCCTCGAATGCACAACTCAGTCACTCGCACTTCTCGGTGATTTGATCAGAGGACTGTCAGACAACGGTGTTATAATGTGAGTTAAACAAATTATCCTTGGAGATCTAGGAAAACGGAAGCATATTCTATGGATGTGCAATAATTTCCTTCGGATATGCTGACATTGGTGTAAATTTTTCTTTTGCTTGGTTATTAAATTGTTTAACAAACTATAAGAATTATTAAAAAGAAAACCAAAAAGAGGCAACGGCGACGGATTTTGCTGAAACGATGACTTTTTTACTAAAGAAAACTAATTTTTGATTTTAATTCGGTTAGTCTAAGGAACAAGGAGACAACGATCACTGGCGGAGATTATTGCCTCCGGGTAAAGGGAAAAGCTTGGAAGTCGTAAATAATGATTTTTTACCCTGGCGGCGCCTCCTCTAATGGGATTAAGAGAGACGTCTATCAGAACGATGGAAACGATAGAATAGATTCCTCCATGAATAAAGATGCAAGAAATTAACTGTAAACTTTCAGTGGGAAATGAATCTGTTAGTGGACTAAATGCGACATATCATGAACTGATCGAAGAAAGAATTGCAAAAAAAATCAGGTAAATATCAGTGTCTCTTATGACTTTAAAGCACGAAACCCTCGGGCGAGATGTGAAGGTAAGTCAGTTATTGCCACTAGGGGAATAGGCATACACGTTGTCGCACAGAGTTCAAATGAGATTCAGCTAACCTGCATTTTCCTCTCATCGACATTTCTGATGAAGACAATGACAATAACGACAACAATCATTTATCTGTTCCATGGCGTACTCTTCACCATGTAGTAGCCACGACGTTCTGTGTATCAAAATTACTGTTCATGTATGGACTCTCCTTGAGTAGTGCACATCACCATCATTATCACATTGCAGAGAATGTTGTGTTGTGCATTTCCCCACGGCAGTCTAGTTTACTCTTTTATTCCCTCAAATGGCCGCTCACTGACTGTGATTACTTCTTACTTCTTGAAATGCTCGTCAGCTTTTACAATCAATCCATGGAGTTTAAAGGATGAATAATTAGCATATTTGCCGAATACAGAGTAAACAGTGATTTTCCTCGAAGAGGGAACAGCCGTTTTCAGAGGAAAGTCGAACCTCAGAGCAGTGGAATCGCAAGATCAAATTAGAAGGCAGATATTTATCAGCATTGACTGTGATCCTTTTTTGGTTTATCAAATCAAAAGTTGAATTCAGTTATCCATGGTGTTAAACATAGAGTTATCTCGCCCTCTGTATTTTTAGCAATCAAAAATGGATTGATTTTGTTCAAAATGGCAGTGACCTTATGGTCTTTCATGTACACACTCCCTCAGATAGTATTTGCAGGCTATTCACCAATGTTATTGTAAATCTGTGAATATTTTCTGTTCATATGCTCTATCGTAATCAAAAATTCTCTTTCTATTTACCAAGGATGTGCAGTTATGTTTTAAGGTAAATTGTAGTTGAACCGTTGGAGGAGTCCCAATGGGAAGTGCAACAAGAACGGTGCTGACTGACAACATTATGGGAAACGTGGAGGAGACGGAACTACCCCATTGCATTGAATGACAGCACAGGAGCTCAAGTATTGCTTGGAACACAACCAGTCACAACAAAAAGATGAAGTTCCAGCTGAGCATGAATCTGAACCTTCCCCATACGCAAATTTATTGAGAAAGAACTTGAAGCTGTCATCAGATCTGCAATTCACCAGCCAACTGGGACCGGACGGTAACTTAATTTGGGAAGATTTTGTTCCACACAAAACAGAAGATCGTCGATCAACGACTTTTGCATTGGCCTTATTTAACTTCAGCTGTGTCCCACCAATCGAATTCCGTTGGAACCCCACAAATTGATTGATGCTTCAGAAGTCACAAGGCACCGATTGAAACGGATCTATGAAAACCCCATCGAGTCGGAATGAACTTATTTCGCGATAGACAAACAAAAGTACGTGTTGAGGGAGTGCGAGAGGATGAAAGTTACAGTTGGTGGTGAGATCCCCCGCCCCACCCAGGAACATTATATCTTTGACCGTGTATCGAGTGAGCCGAAGATGAGAATGAGCGAACGCGGTGGCAATTGACCTCGGTCGGCCGGGTAAGGAGTTGAGTGAATCACGTCGAGATGGATCGATAGATCGGCCAGGAGGCATAGGCTTGAATTTAGGAATGAATCATTGCATGAGTGGGTTACTAAAAGCCTAATGAATAAATTACATTAGGACCGAGGTTCCTTGGAATAACACCGATTCCTTTGAACCAAATGCAGTTGCCCACGTTTTTCTGGTATTGAAAGACACTTGACAAGACACTTAGCAATGATACAAAGATACAGAACAAATTCACCGTAATTCCCTCAAAATAAAATCACTGTCTTAGGGAAATTCAATATTTCTTCATAATTCCAGGTTTGACAAATGCATTTGTGCCACAATGCTAAAGCCAACAGCCCGACACCTTCAGTATCTCTCTGTTATACTCAGCTTCTTATCCATGTTGCATCCTTTCACCGCCCGCTTGCACCTGTACGATCCTTATAGTTCAGTGAGTGAGAAATGTGATAATAAAGGATAACTCCCAGTTATCCACGATTTTATGAAGAAGGATAGTGTTTTACCGGGTGCTTCATGCGGCATTACATTGAGCTAAGTACAGTATTCGAACCACGGTTGTCTTGAGTTTCTCGCACGTGAAGAATATATCAATTTACGGTGTATCCTTTATACCTCAAAAAATCATCCATCCGATCAGAATTTTTTCAGTTAAGTTAAAGATGAGAAAAAGATGCATTTATATGTAAGGCTCATCATTTCCCACGGATGTTGTTGTACTTCTTAATGGTAGATGAAGTTATCGTCTATAACGTATATTGGTGAAGCCACTAGTAATTGTCGGAATAATGGACTTCCTTCAAGAACACCAGCTTTCATTACCGATCCATGGACCAAGTCGAGGATCGAAGCCGGAACCAATGTGATGACCGCCCGATCGTAACTCCGTTCTTACATACCGAAACAGAACTCTATTACCATTCACGGTAAAACTATAATAGTAACACCTAAGAAAGCAGATTGCCTAGTGTGGCACGGTGGGGAAACATCTGATCAAATCCGCTAAGAAGAATCCTACTCTTACTGTAGATCCGTCTAATGTTGCCGCAGTTTAATCGGGCTCGTTCATCAATCGATCGAATGGTTGAGCTGTAACGAGTGACGTGGTGCTTGTCCACCTAACCCTGGCGAGAACCCACACATTTTCAACAGCTGCGAGTCTTTAGAATTTTGTGAACTTGGACTGTGCACAGTAGGAGTACCACCATCACACGGATGGGCAACACATGACAACAAGAGTATCACAAACATGAGCCGGAGATCAGAAAGACTGCTGTCAACTTGAGTGCTTGCGAGTTGTGCAAAATCACGGAAGATGATCGATTTAGATTGCGCGGAGAGGGTCAGAAGGGAGTTAATTGTTTCCCGTCGCGAGTGAGAGGGTGATAGGACAATGTGAAAAAG